>CABFWB010002927.1:37326-47475 GCA_902151455.1 Timema bartmani | reverse complement strand
AGACAGACAGACAGACAGACAGACGGAAATTCAAAAACCACTTTTTCGGATTCAGGAAGTCATGAAACGTCAAAATTCATCAAAATCTCGAGTTCGATTTTTTTGACGATCACAATACTTTCTCTACCTGTAAGATAGAGAGAAAGTAAAAAGAGAGAGATCTGGAAGGAGTACGTTGTTAAGGCTATGTCCCTGAAATAGCTCCCATCGAAAGTTTGAGGCCGTGCGACTACTGATGCAGATGAAACATGTTATATTCTGATGGTATTTAGACACCACTCTCTGTGTATAAGGGTTCGTTCTTATTATATAGCTGTCCGACACTTTAGCTCAGTCGGTTGCATGTATGTCTACTGAGCTAAGGGCCCCGGGTTTGATTCCTGGCATGGCCGAAAAATGTATCATTGGTAAATTTGGGTTTACCCTTTTACAGTGATGAATTAATGACCGGAGGTTGTATGTTGTGTCGGTTCTAAATTTAAATAATATATGTCATGTGCTGATATAATCGGTTGGTTCAGAAAGTGAACGTTAGGGACTAATTACCTCAGATAAATTAATATATAGCTAGTTAATATCTAGGAGCTAAGAGATGAGTATAAAACTAGTTTAAGATTTTTGTAAGTCGTGTTATGGCATAACATGCGTATCTAGGAAAAAATACCTTCATGATGTCAGCCCACAAGCGAGTGGCCACCCCATGTTTGCGAAGATTGCCAAAATTGGCGGATAGAGGGTGTCATGTGGTAAGTACGACGAACCCTCCAGCAGTTAATCTCAATTTTCTAGACCGGAGCCACTACTTCTTTATTCAAGTAACTCCTAAAATTGGCTGAGTTGACCTAGTTACAGATCCATGGCTTGAAATAAAATCTTGAAAGCACCGGGGATCGAAACCGGGACCTCTTGATCTGTAGCAAAAAAAACTGGCCACTAGATGATGGAGGTGGTCTTCGTGTTTAGAAAGTAAGCTTAAAAATAAGCTAATAAGTTTTGTATGTGCCAGCTCTGACCCGTTTGAACCATCTGTGACCCAGCCATTTGCATAGCTGGGGCCAATCACAACCCAGTTTAGGTTAGGTTAGGCTGGGTTTGGGTTATGATTATGGACCTCTATCTGTTAAATTATTTAATCATTCTGAAGACGGGAGTATTGGGTTTTGAATCTCGGTCATGTTTACCGATGATGATTTTTCCTAAATGGTTTCCTAATCTCCTTACATGCAAATGTGGCTATATTACCTCTAACATGCTTCCTTCCTCATCCCTACCTCATTAGAGTAATTATATATGCGTATAATCTGGATAGATAGAAAGATGCTGGGATATAATATATATATATATATATATATATTATTTCTACAATTAAACTTGATATACCAGCTTTGGTGGCCGCATGGTCTAAGGCATCACTCTTGGAATAGACTGGACAGCCTATAACGTGGAGATTGGGGTTCGATCCCGGTTGGATGTACTGCAGGTGGTTTTCCCTAAAGGGTTGTTTCACTTTCTCCACGCAAATGCGGATACACATCCTCTAAATTAAGCATTACTCATCCCTAAACCACTAGCTTGATTAGTACATAAACATATAGCCCGAATGGATAGTAGGACGTGGTGCTAAAAATAACAATAATTAAACTCGATAAAACGCTTACAGTTCTTTCTGCAACACAACCAACGTTGCCATAAACTTGTGAAAGTGGTGTTTAGACCAAACATTTCTTTGGCTTGCACATGTTACAAGGTCCCTTGGACGGCGGGTCTCAATTCGTACCTCCCATCAATTCATCGGTCAAAGTTGATTTTCCAACCAAACGTGAAACTAAAACTTGAGTCCGTTAGGTATGCAATTACTATTCATCTGCAGAATTGGGTGGACATTATTATTCAATGTATGAATAATAATGTCCACACAGTACTTTTTTTTATGATCCATTGGTTTTATTTTTATCTTCTTTATTATACGACATGAAACTGGGGAAATATATGTTTTCCCTTTTGACATAAATCTCAGCGGTCTTCCTTCCTATAATCAAATTATCGGAATGTAATTATTTTCGGGTAGCTGTATGATTTGAAATTAATACTGTTCATTAAATAAGCTGAGCAAGCTGATTTTGTAAAAAAAAAAGTGTTAAAAAGCCGCTAAACTTTAGTCTCTTGTTTTTAGGAATTCTTTTATTTTATTCATGCTTGCTCAGGTTTTTTATTTAAGCCTATTTTACGATATTTAAATTTTCTTTTATATCTTTTAAAACTTGTAATTCCAAGCTACCTAATATTTTGGATATATTGCACCGTATTTTGGAGAACGAAAACTCACAATAATTATATGGTGGGGCTTAAGGTAGTGTATTTGTTGCCTACAGGAAGTTCAGGGTTCGAATCACGGCTTGATGTACTTGTGGTTTTTCCCTATGTGACTTATCATTATAGTTTTCCTATCTTCTTTTCACACTTGGGAAAAGGTGAATGCACTGCCTTCCTCAGTCCTAACCCTTAGATTAAGCCATTAATAACATTGACGATATAATACATTTATCCTATAGAGTAAAACATAATTTATAAAAGTACTGCTCTCGTTTTATAGTAAAAAAAAATCTTGCCATAGTTGATGCTTGATAATAAATAAACATATTATTATTATTATTATTATTACTATTATTACTATTATTATAAAATGTTCAATATTATAGCTTATTTAGGCCTACATAATTATTAAAAATTTAAATATTTTTGTGAGCCAATTTTCGTTGTTGCTATTTAATTGGGAATTTAAATTTAAAAAAACACTTTTTTAATCTTTCAATGTTTAATGTTTCAATATTTTTTAAGAAACTTTGGTGCAAATTTAAAGTGATATGCAGGGGTTAAGGTTATACTCTGTTACTAATGTTCATAGTGTTACATTGTTACAAAATAAATTACAAACAAATCAATAAACTAATCAAATACGGAAAAGTTTACTATAACAAAGCTGAACAGGTAGTATTTCGCATGGCTGTCCTGTCAAGCACTTGGCAAGACAGGGTTATTTGCGCCTGGAACTCCTTAACTTGAAATAATTTAAAACCACACATAGACTATTCTGTCCAGCAAATCTTCACAACTAAAAGTGTGTATATGCTTAGCTTAGTTTAATTTAGGTTATTTATTCAGTTTTTTATGTCTGTTTTTTTCCAGTGATTTCTGTTCGTGGTAAAGTGAAAGCAATTTTCTTCAGGGTGTTCGGTGAGTGTAGCTTGGTTCTTTACCCCCCCACCCCTACCCCCAGGTGTGTTTGCACGGTGCCTGAACTAACCGTTGATTCGCTAGAAACGCACTAATCCCTAGGAGAAATATAGCTTTACTTGGATGAAACACGTGTTTGCTTTGGTTAGATTATTGTTTATATTACTAGTATTATTGTTTAAAAGTGAAAATGCACTATTAGTGCCTCAGACCGAACTTGAAAATCTTCCACGCCCTTCCTGTTTTCGTAATAGGCCATATGCAAATTTATTTCGGCAGGCACCACGTGTAACTACCCGTCCGGGCTATTCACATTTAATTACCTAGTGCCGGCTGATGATAGAGAGATCGGGGTTTGAATCTTAGTTGGATTTACTTAGGGTGGTTTTCCCTAAATCGTTTTCCACACTCTTCCCACGCAAATGCAGGTAAATTATCTCTAAAATTCTTCCTTCCTCATTCCTGAGCTTTAACAAATAAATGTTACGGTGCAACGCACGGACTTTCTCCCGTTTTTATCTTAAAATAGACATTTACCAAAAACTTGTAAGATTTGTGAAACGAATCAATAAGTCTAAATATTGTTGTAGAAACACTACGTCAAAATCATAAATAAAATAATATACACGGTTACTTACTCTATACCACTAGGAACTAGGTTACAAAAAAATTGATAAGGTAAACATCTTAGACCACCAAAGAGAATAAGAATCAAATTAATTTACAAAGACCTGAATTAAAAAGTACCTATATATATTTGCTTATAGCTCAGACAATATTGGTTTTATTAAAATGTATTTCAGATAAAAGATCTTTATCTGTAATAGTGCAATAACTTTACAATGATAAGTTATTTAGTATCTCAAATAATTGCGGAGAAATGATGAAAATTGGAAAATCTCCCTCATGTAAAGTACCTTAAAATTCATTTTCATGAGGAAATAAGAATTGCCATCCTGTTTATAATAATTAAGTGTCTATATGACTATATAGAAAATTTAATCAAAATCGTTAGAGAAAATTTCGAGAAGATAGATTTTTTTTTCTTTTTGCCTTTCAGTAAACTACCCTTAAATTTAAGGTTAGATATATAATTCCAAAAAACTCCTTGAGAGGACCGTATGAAAACCCTAGATACCAGGCTTATCCCAATCGGTAAAATAATTTCAGCTCTATCCTGAGGTACAAACAGACAGACAAGCAGACAAACAAACGACATTGCGAAAATAACTTTTTTTGTTTCAGGGGGTCGTGAAACGTTGACATTTGTCAAAATCTCAAGTTCGATTTTTTGACGATCACAATAGCCACCCCTCTAAGTTGAGGAAATAAAAAAATAATACTACCTTACGGTTTTAACACGATAAAAATAAAGTTACTAGAAAAAATATAACTACTCACCATCATTTTGGTGTTTAAGTACATATTTATTTAGTTATTATGTGTGCTGATCAGGCAAAAAGCTGGGCAGACCAAGACAAAATATTGACAAAGGAAATATGAAGTATGAGTGAGCAAGAAATGTGCAAGGAGGTAAGTCTTTGAGATTAGGAAAAAGCAAAACCTTTCAGTTTGAAACTATTAGAATGGTAATACCGAATACACGTGGGAAATTAATCGACAAAGAAAGAATGAGAGGGAGGGAGTGGATAAGGGGGGAGGGGAGGCTCTAAAATCTAAATCCTCAACTTCTTAAGAACAACATACCTGGAGATAAGTATACACTGATTGTTGTCGGAAAAGTGACATCTGATTAAAAATGTTAATAAAAAAACCCAACAGTTGTGGTGATCAACAAGTGACGGGTACACGCTAAAGGGTTGGTGGGTGCCATGGTGCCCGCGGGCAAAGGGTTGGGGACCCCTGCCTTAGACCATTTGTCCACTGAAACGGGTTTTATTTGTCAGCTATTTGAATATGCAAACCCTTGAAACAACCCTGAAACCCACAGGCTGGGAATAACTGCTCTAGATAACATACTCTGGGATATTATAAGGCATCCTTTCAAACACAAGGCAATTAGGAATAATCTTGTCCAAGAAAATCTATTTTATTATGGTATTTATCATTCACTTTCTAAACAAACAGCTTACAGTAAGGCCTATCTATATCAGCACATGATATACGAGATAAATAAATCTAATAAATTATGCTTAGTACTACATGTTTATCCCTGGATATAAATGATGTATTAATAGAACATTTTTATAAGTCTAAACAAGTAGTATAGTACTTATTAAGAGTTCCCAGAATTCTAACCAGGGTCCACTAACGCCTTGGTCAACCATTATAACCACATGGACACATGCTCTTTAAAACTCTATCCCAAATGCAAACAGCTCTTTTGGACAACATTACACTGTAATATCGATTTTATAAAAATTATTTGTTAATATAAATATGATGTATCTTTGAAGATCCCTCAAAGGTTTTCTATAAAATAATATATTTTACAAATATTCTATAAAACATTAAAGAATATGCGCTAGGGGTTTTATAGAAGAAAATGGTGAAAAGACTATGACTACCAGGACATACAAAGCGATTAAATATGTATTTGTACTGTGTGAAGAGAAAATTATCTTACGCTATAAATCTCCACATTTATGGCAGTTCTTCAAGTGCGTTTTTTTTTATTTGGTAAACAACTTCTTTGAAAGTTTCGCGAACTTTATAGTGAATAATTCTTCGATACGTCTAGGTACTCACTTTTAAGTTATTTTAACAAGCTGCTGAAAATTCCTCTTGCATTATGTCTACTAGCCCATGTTCCCACCTAAAGTCGTTCCACAGGTTTTATCTTTGTTTTGAGCAACAATAATACTCATGGATGCACCACAAGAAATTGAACTATTTGAGTACACTTTTGTAATCACAGATAATGTACAAACTTTTAAATAAATTTAATATAATGTAACAATACATATTTTATCAGAGATATTGTCAAAACTTTTGTATAAAATTATATTTAAAAAAATGTTATAATAGAAATAAGACAGTATAATACCACCTTTATGTAAAAGTCGTAAGGCCTAAAATGGGGGAAGTCATGAATTAACAGCTTATCTCCGTCCGAGATTAGACCTAATTTACTATGTTCCTTTTCAATATTTCTATTCCCTACCTGATATTGATTTTGGAGCGTAATCCTCGTATGAAAAGCCTCTTATATCCCTGATAGTAAGACTAACTTACAAATAGGCATTTATTTTAGATCCTCTCTGGTTAAGAATCGAATATCTTCTAGTATACATAGTCGGTTGGCTTCATTACTACAAAACATGGAAGCAGGTAACTAATCAATTTTGCTGCTTCTGACCTAAGAAATTCAAATTGTTTTAATGTTATTTTAATATCATGTTAATTTGATTGATCATATTTTATTATATTTCATATCATATATACAATTTATAACCTGTTTCATATTAATTTAATAATATATTATTTATTTTAATTTTTGTTTATTTAAGGTGTTTAGCGTGCACTTTCTAAACCAACTGATTATATTACCACACGATTTATAGATTAACCTAAATCTAGAACAGACACAGCATCCAGTTCCCGGCCGTTAATTCGTCACTGTCGAAGGTTAAACCCATATTTCACCAACTAAACATTTTTGATCATGCCAGAAATCAAACCCGGGACCCTTGTCTTAGTAGATAGACAGTCTACCAACTGAGCTAAGGTGTCGCACAACATAATATTGATTGATAAGACGAACAATAAATATTTTCATTGAATAGGTATCAGTTTTAGAATGTTTTTACAAATGTAGCCAAATATTGCAAATATAACCAAAATGTGTTCAGTTTTCTTAAGATGTGTAAGTAATAGTATTTAATATTAGAGGCTTGAATGTCTCTATATTTGGAAAATTTATCTTGAACGACTTTCGATATTTAGGTAAGGAATAATTATGTTCTTCTGGGAATTGGTAAGCTATTTCCTAGTAACGGAAATAAATTTAAAATTGGCTGGATCACGTGGAATTCTAATGATCCTTCATGCGCCAATGACAAGGGACCTATAGATTAGTATTCAATAACAAGGCTGAGTGTGTTTGAGTGCTAGTGTAGTGTTCAACCTCAAGGGCCCATTTCATAGTCAGATTGAGTAAGCCTTAAGTGCGGCGCTATACTAAATACAGGACAATCCTTAACTCACTCGAATAGAATGGGCTTGTTTCGCATATAAAACTCGTCCATTCTATTCTAGCCTAGGAAGGTGTCTTCTTGTATTTAGTGTAGATAGCACTGAACTTGAGGCGTACTAAATCTGACTATGAAACTGGTCCTAATCCTCACTGTTGTGTACCATCCATAGATTTTGGGGACATCTACTAGGTTTTATGAGTTAACTATTCATAGTTTTAAAACAAATTATGTTGTTGACCTTCCACAACATTTTCATTTATGTGTATATACATTATTGTGACATATTTATTAGATTTTTAGGCTCAAGTAGTCACAATTACATATATCCATTAAATCTCTCTAATACACAACAATAACATACTCTTGTAAGTCTCCAAAAAGTTTATTCAAGAATTTCTTTTCTGTTAAAACCAGGGAGCATAGAGATTTCCCAACATCTGATTTAAAATTTTCTAAATTTTAGGCAGACTCTTGATAGCATTGTTGCGTTTATGTCTGTGTCACTATTTTTGGTAATAGTTATTAAATCGAAAATCATTGAATTGTTTTAAGTTTTAAATTATTGTTATCATTTCTTAACTTAAGTTTTAGCTTCATATTTTATTAGGGTTAAGAAAATAGATGGTTTCCTTGAAAAATAATTTACAAGGACAACAAAACTCTTACGAATAAAATTACTGTACATCTTAGTATATTATCTCTCTTCAATTTAAGCAGCCAAATTTTTATTGCCCTAAGCCAGGGATTCTCAAATTTTGGTCCACAAGATTATTTTTGGTGGGTCACGAAAAGTTTTTGAGATGTCAAAACTTTGTAAAAATTTAAAAATAGAAACTGACAAAAAAATGGGGGATTAAGGCTCTTAATAATCTTAGATGGATATTTTTTTAAAGCAGTAAAATAATATCACTACCACCCTCTTCCACCCCCCCCTCCCACCCCCCCATGTCCATTGAAAGCTAGGCGGGTTACGAAAGTGTGTCGTTCTAAATATTGGGTCGCAGATCTATAAAGTTTTGGAAGCACTCCCTTAAACAATTCAAGTTAACACAAGTCTTTAATTTTAAGCCTAATAAAATGTATCGTTTATAAAAAAATTTATGATATTTGTTAATATTTTCTATCGATGTAAAATAGTAGTGAGACACTCCAAAATAAATACCCTTCTGCATGTTACATGAATTTTGATTCACGCGCTTGCTAAGAATCATTTCCCTTTTCAATAAATGTATTTTTGTGTTACCTTAAACTGATTAAAATATAATGGAATAAAAAATCTGTTTGGAATTTTATAGAACAATTTTAAACGTATGGGTCGTGTAAAAATGAACAGTACAATTTCAATCAATGCAAATTAAAATTGATTTTAATAAAATATTTTCGTCAAACGTAAAATTATTATGAACATTGTATTTTAAATCATTTAAGCTAGTATGAAGGATTAGGAAGTTTACACATTTAAAAACATGGATATCCAAATGAATTATCCCACATAGCATGTAGGTAAAACATTATTGTTGGTAGAGATAAGCTTTCAGCATGTTGGTAAAACATGTTGACACATAGGGATTAGTTCATAGCATGTTGGTAAAATGCAAAGGCTTGTATATATTGGCCCAGCATGTTGGTAAAACATGTTAGACTTAATTGTTAACTCATAGCATTCTGTGAAAACATTCAAGTTTTTTATAGATTTGCCCAGCATAATGGTAACACATGGCCTATAGAAATTAGCTATAGTATGTTGGTGAAAGATGAAGGCTTGTATAGAGTAGCCCAACACGTTGGTAAAACATGGTTTTCTCACATTGAACGAGATACTTTTTCTACCAGCACCCAAGCTTTAATATTCTTTTGCCATCGCCATTCCACACTTGGTAATAACAACTCTTCAAATATTTTAGATCATAAAACCTCCCATTATGGTGCAAGATAAGAATTCAGAATATTTTCTCCATCGAATACACTTTAAGTTTGATGACCATACCGTTATATATGAGAAAATATAACTATCTCCAAGAAAGTTGCGTCAATAATGGGCGTATTTACCCCTTCGCTATCTTTATTATATCCATGTTAAGCTACTTAAGGAATTAGTTTGATATATTCTCATATCTTAAATAATTCAATAAAAAAGTGTTGATATTTCTAAAGTTGTATTGATAATATACTATTAAATAAAAACTAAATTTAATAAAATCATAAAATAATTTTTTTAGAAAAACAAATATATAACAATATGTTCTTTAAATTGACAAATAATATATGTATATGTGTCTATAACCGTGCTTAAAAAAATAGTTTCTTTGCTCTCCAAACCATCACTATTTAGATTGTAAAAAACTTACAATATAACCACTTTAAGCCAAATTTTAAAATTAATATTTAAAATCTCACCATTTTTACTTTCTCACTACCTTACAGGTAGAGAAATTATTGTTATCGTAAAAAATATTAATTTGATTTTGACGAATTTCGACGTTTGATGACCCCCCGAATCAGAATGAGTGGTTTTTGAATTTCCCTTTGTCTGTACCTCGGAGTAGAGACTAAACTATTTTACCTATTGGGCTAAAGCTTTGTATCTAAGAATTAATAGCCAGAGCTATTATTTATGCTTATTAGTGCGAATTACTCCATCTAGATATCATATTCTGAAAATTGAAAAATGACACCTGGACACGGGAATCGAACCCAGGACCTCTGGCTTAGTACGCCAATGCTCTAACCACTGAGCTATCCAGGATTCGTCCCGTGC
>CABFWB010002927.1:0-30099 GCA_902151455.1 Timema bartmani | reverse complement strand
GCATTTGCGGGGCACTAAACATGAGAAACCGTTTAGGAAATATTACCCTTAATAGACCTGACCAAGATTCGAAAACCGCACTCCCCGTTGCTAACAGTCCAGTCTAACATGAGTGACGTGTTAGCCAGTGCGAGCACCAATGCGGGTTTTCCCAGTGTTATTTCATCTTCATTTATTAGCGGAACTCTCCAACACCTTGACTTTGTGGATTCACACGTTCGCCGAAAAACTAGCGCGGAATAGAAACGTGGTCTAGACTCTTAAGCCGATCACAAGATTTCCGCTTAATCGGCGCGAGCTGTTCTGCTCAAGTTCAACCATTCTCTACTTTGTCCGCTCTGCCTGAGATGTTCGGCACAGGAGAACTTATCAAATCTCAGAACCAACCATCTCAAATCATAGCGCATGCGCATTTGACAGCGCATGCGCTGTAGAGCCAGCAGCAAGCAGACAGCTTCGTTGGTCGTTGTGAGTAGATTTGAAATAACCTACTAACGTAAAACGTGTGTATCGGTGTATTGGATTGTGTCACGACACAGCGTTATAATTTGAAAACATTCATCAGGAGAATGATATAAAATATATGTCTATCTACTAGAAAATAAAATATTTTTATATTAGCTGTTTATAAATTAGCGTTGCAATGCATCATGGATAACCATACAGCGTGTGAATTGCTGCGCTACTCAAACAGATTCTGCTTTCTATTTTTCGGCGAACGTGTGAATCAAGCTTTAGTCTACTGCACATTGAGATAATGAATCTTGGTTCGACTCTCAACAGGGCCCAACATTATATCATCAGGGAAATTGGGGTTTCTACTTTTACGGTGATAAATTAAGTGCCGGGGGTCTAGCTGTTTGGTCCCTCCTTTAATCAAGTTAGTTTATAAGCTATACACTGATATAATTATGTGCATTAGAAAGTAGATGGTAGCTACCCTTAGTAAAATTAATACAACTATATTGGTAGTATTTGTGTGCACGTGAGTTAAAACGTCAACTACGTCTGGTTTGCCGTAATTGAGATATTGGGGTTCGAATCCCAGTCAGGTGTACTAAGAATATTTTTCTAAACAGTTTTATACATTTGTGTTCACCCAAATGTGGGTACAGTTTCTTAGAATTTTACCTTTCTCATCCCTACCCTTTTAATGTAATATGCGGTTACACTGAACGAGTGATAAGACGCGGATAATTGGGGGAAAAAAGGCTAAGCAAGAAACAATTTGAACAATGTTAACTGTATTGATTACCCGCTTCAGTGGCATAAGGTCAAAGGTGCCACTCTCGTGTTAGACAAGCCTGCTGATAATGAGGATATCGGGGCTAGAATCCCGGTTGGTCTACTGAGAGTGGTTTTCCCTAAATGGTTTCCCACCCCACTTCCACGTAAATACGGGTAGATTACCTCTAAAATACTTCCTTCCTCATATCTACCTCATTATAGTAATTACCATTTTTGCGTTTAACTTGAACAAGTAGGCCTAGTAATATGTGGTGATAAAAAACTATCGACTAAAAGTAGGCAACTCGTTTAGACGAATAACTAAGATGAAAACATTTGTACTCCACCCAGAATTAAGTGCCCCCAAGCAGCGTGAAGCAATCTGTAATCGTTGGAGAGAATCGATACTCAAGCACACTTGAAGTCGTTGTAGGATTCTGATAGGAAGAAAAGTATAGAAGCCCGACACCTTATATCAGTCGGTAGCATGTCTGCCTACTGAGCTAAGGGTGCTGGGTTCAATTCACGACATAGTTAAAAAACATAATTGGTGAAATGTGGGTTTCGCCTTTCACAGTGATGAATTATGCCTTAGACCATGCGGCCACTGAAGTGGGTGACCACTGTATTGACCGCGGCTTAGTTACATTTATAGCCATACACACCAGAAAAAGAAAGAATCATGTAAGGAGCTTAGTTGTATATAAACGAAATTAAGGAACAATTAATAAGAGTAAGAATGATTATGGCTGCCAAATTATTTGACGTCCAATGTTGTTTGACTCAGATATTAGCCCGGGTGCCTTCCATCAGCTCTTATCGTTAAGCTTCTTGGAGCACTAGATTTGTTACAAAGCTTTTGATTGGCTTAATTTGAACCAATTATTGTAGGTTAGCTCTTACAACAGCTGTGAAGTTATGGAGTTGTGATGAAAACAAATAAAAGTGGTTATCTATCCTATGTTCATGTTCATGTTGTTGTTTTATACAACAATTTATTCAATAATCATAAATATTTTGTGCTTTTTTTATATATAAAAAAGTTAATATACTCTGTTTATTTTATAAAAACGTGTATTTTAACGCTATTTCCTAAGCTTTAACTTCTTTAATTATTCAAACAATAGAGTCAAAGCCAAACTTTAAATAAATAAATACAAATTTTAAAATTTAAATAAATTTCGCCTTTCACAGTGATGAACTATGCCTTAGACCATGTGGCCACTGGAGTGGGTGACCACTGTATTGACCGCGGCTTAGTAACATTTATAGTCATACACACCAGAAAAAGAAAGAATCATGTAAGGAGCTTAGTTGTATCTAAACGAAATTAAGGAACAATTAATAAGAGTAAGAATGATTATGGCAGCCAAATTATTTGACGTCCAATGTTGTTTGACTCAGATATTAGCTCGGGTGCCTTCCATTAGCTCTTATCGTTAAGCTTCTTGGAGCACTAGATTTGTTACAAAGCTTTTGATTGGCTTAATTTGAACCAATCATTGTAGGTTAGCTGTTACAACAGCTGTGAAGTTATGGAGTTGTGATGAGAACAAATTAAAGTGGTTATCTATCCTATGTTCATGTTTATGTTGTTGTTTTATACAACAATTTATTCAATAATCATAAATATTTTGTGCTTTTTTTTCTATATAAAAAGTTTATATACTCTGTTTATTTTATACAAACGTGTATTTTAACGCTATTTCCTAAGCTTTAAATTCTTTAATTATTCAAACAATAGAGTCAAAGCCAAACTTTAAATAAATAAATACAAATTTTAAAATTTAAATAAATTAAAAATATATATTTTAAATGGGTAGTAACAGGATGAACTGTCCCCCACGCTAGCACTGAGGGGCTTTCGAGGGAGGGCTCTACAGATTAAACACACAATTTAAAATTCCAAAAATTATCGCCCTTAGTTAGTTATGGACGTGTAATGGAGGAGGGAAAGTGAAGAAAAAACAAGTCCCATATTTGCCATTCAGGTTTATATTATAATAACTAACAAGACGATACACACATAGGTACAATTGTGATAACCCTTTACAACAAGGTATGGCGGCTCCTATTCGTGAGGTGTGACCAGTGAAAAGCAAGTTGTATATTAAATAGTAAGGAAGAGCCTGGAGGTCTAAGCCAAAATAAATAAAATAAAATATGGTGTCAGGGATTAAATAAACCATAGCCCCGCGTCGTAAGGTGACTTTGGGATGGGCTATAGCCTTCCAAACCATCCTTTAAAAACTTGACAAAAAACATTGGAATACCAGGCATCTAATAAAATAAATTAGTTAAATAGCGCTATCAAATAAAAAGAATACTGGTAATAATTTCTTTTTAAAAAATAGTAAAAATAAAAAGATGATGTGAATGAATCAGATAGCATAGCTCAACCGGTAGCGTATCTGTTTACTGAGCTAAGGGTCCCCGGGTTCAATTCCTAGAATGGTAGAAAAATGTATCATTGGTTAAATGAAGTTTTTGCCTTTCACAGTGATTAATTAACGGCTGGGGGCTGGATGTTGTGATTGTTCTAGATTTAAGTGAGTTTATAAGTCGTGTGCTGAAGTCGGCTCAGAATGTGCACGTTAAATATCTGCCAAATAAACAATTACATTATTATTTTAAGTTTATAATTATATACTATCAAAGCCACACGTATTCATTAGTGGAACACCTGTTTATTTACAGGTGGAGAGAACTAAAACTAAAACCAAGAGAAAAATAAAACCTCACTTGAATAATAATAAATGTCGCCGTAAAAAGACATGGCGGAATGTTTTAAAGTTAATGTGGATGTTAAATATGCTAACCGGAAGATATACCTCGCGTTAACTTAACGAGCCCTTTTACTAGGACGCTAGCGCCAACTCAAACCCTGTAGAATAAAAAGTAAGGGTCGCCATCTCATAACCTTATGTCAAGGTCTAACGAATATAATAACGTGACATTGTAAGATTTGACCTAAGGCGTTTCAAACAGACGTAAAGGACATTATATAACCTGTCTCGCTGGCTAAGTGCTGTTGATAACAAGTTTAGGGGTCTCTAGCTCAATTCCGGTTGGTGCTTACAAAGATATTTACAGTTTGTGTAATAATTGTGCTCTTACCCAATCACTAAATGTATTGGTGTAAGGGTGTAGTTTTAGGTGAACACTCAAAGGCTGAGTTAGTTTAATTCATGCGCTATATATTTATAAATTGCATGTTAAATATCTTAATTATAAAAGTATGAGTGAAAAAAGTTTACACAATGGTGTTTCTAGTAATTTTTTTTATTATTCCTATTTCTATAATAGTTTTTATCCTCTATTTCTTACACCCCAATTTATTACACCATGTAGTTTAGCACTCTTTCATCCCATCTTTCTCTCGCACTTCTATTGAATATACCATGTAGTTTATCTCTCTTTCATCCCCGTATCTTTATCTCACACTTCTATTTAATACACCATATAGTTTAGCTCTTTCTCATTTCCACATATTTATCCCACACTTTTATTTATTGCACCATGTAGTTTATCTCTTTTCCATCTCCACATATTTCTCACGCCCCATATAGTTCGGTTTCTCAGGTGCGGGAAAGTTTAGAAATATGACGAAACATATTTCATTCGGGTATAGGGAGATATTGAGTGTTGTGTGGAGCTCGGTAGCTCTGACTATGAAACCGGCCCTTAATTTCTCTCCTCTACATTTCATTATGTATTCTGACATGATCAGAGATAATATTTTGGACAGGAGTCTAGGCTTGTTGATAAGGGAAGCGTGTTTGTCATAGGTGGTAAAATATGTGCCATGTTTGATATTAGTACGCACATCAGAATAGGTATATCTAAATATATGTACGGAATAAAGCAAACTTTTATTATTATTATTATTATTATTATTATTTCAGAATAGGAAGTCCATGTTTATGTCGCAAGCAATGTTAATTTATTAATTTATAGGACTGTCACAAACTACGCATCGACCCCTGGACTTACCTTTTGTATGTGTTTGTTGCATCCATCAGTATATTTACACCAGTGGGGCAGGGATGCTCAAGGTGGAACTTAGAGGAAATGTACCCCCATATTCGTGGTGTGAGCTTAGGAAATCATTTAAAGAGTTGGAAAGCAACCTTTAAAACCGGGAGAGCCGGGAAAACACAGGACTTTTGCGAAATCTAGTTAAAATATTGGAGTATTTGTTAATTTGTGACATTTAACTGAAAGATTAAAATAGTAGGTCTTTGGATGGACAAAAAATGTAAATTAATAATTAAGTACGCTGATTCAAACATGTCTTATTACCCCTTAAACAAGGGTTGTGAAGGGATAGAAGATGTATTTCCCCACCAATCTTAAATCCTATTCTTTTAAACGTAGCCTAAGCTGCATGACTTCATACAAGTCAGTTTGACGGAAAATGAAATGGTATTACCCTTTTCTTCAATTTAAGCTGCGTGTGAAAATACAAACTCCTTCTGAAAAAATCTAGAAAACACCAGGAATTTGGTGGTATGCAAATAATGGCAACCCCAATTTAGGAACAACCAACCTCAATAAAGGTCAAAGGTTATCAGGGTTTCCGCACGTCCGGAAAACTGGAAGGGCCGGCAAAACGCAGGGATATTTTTACGTCTATAAAAAAAAACTTGAAAAAGCATGGAATTTCGCAAAATCTAATATAACATTGGAATATTTGTGAATTTGAGAACTTTAATTGTAATTTTTATATTAAATGTCATCAGATAGAAGAAAAAGTGAACTGATTTAAACATGTCTGGTTCCCCCTGAAGCATTGGGTTACGAAACTACTGCGTAACTCCACACAAGTAGTTTTATAAACAGTTAAATTTCATTCCTCTATACTTAAATAAGTTGTCTGGAAAATTGGGAATTACTTAGAGAAAAACCTGGAAAATACAGGTAATTAGGAGCTAATGAAATAGTGGGCAGCACTGGCTCTCTCTATCATGGATGTAATCATAGTAGGTTATGGTGAGAGGGAAGGGGACGCGAGAAAGGTCAGTGTTTTTGAAGTTCTCATAGCAAACCATTGTTTTCTTCAAAATAAATCAAATATTGATCTGATATAGTTTTCTTCACATGGTGATATCAACATTTGTTGAATGTCTGTCATAAGCATCGTGGCATTAGACGAGAAACTTTTAAATGAAGAGAAAAAGTTGCCACTAAATTCCAGGACAGCCTTGACAGATATTGAACATCTGTTGAAGTCACCATCTGAATAAAATTAAACTCTTTGTTTCTATTGGAGGATTTTTTTATTTGTGTGTTTTTTTTTGCCGGAAAAAAGTTTTCTATAAAACCACAACAATATGTCCCTTGATGTGGCATCCATACCATCCCATCCAACCTTAAATACCTTCCTTTGGTGGTATGCAAATAATGGCAACCCCAATTTAGGAACAACCAACCTCAATAAAGGTCAAAGGTTATCAGGGTTTCCGCACGTCCGGAAAACTGGAAGGGCCGGCAAAACGCAGGGATATTTTTACGTCTATAAAAAAAAACTTGAAAAAGCATGGAATTTCGCAAAATCTAATATAACATTGGAATATTTGTGAATTTGAGAACTTTAATTGTAATTTTTATATTAAATGTCATCAGATAGAAGAAAAAGTGAACTGATTTAAACATGTCTGGTTCCCCCTGAAGCATTGGGTTACGAAACTACTGCGTAACTCCACACAAGTAGTTTTATAAACAGTTAAATTTCATTCCTCTATACTTAAATAAGTTGTCTGGAAAATTGGGAATTACTTAGAGAAAAACCTGGAAAATACAGGTAATTAGGAGCTAATGAAATAGTGGGCAGCACTGGCTCTCTCTATCATGGATGTAATCATAGTAGGTTATGGTGAGAGGGAAGGGGACGCGAGAAAGGTCAGTGTTTTTGAAGTTCTCATAGCAAACCATTGTTTTCTTCAAAATAAATCAAATATTGATCTGATATAGTTTTCTTCACATGGTGATATCAACATTTGTTGAATGTCTGTCATAAGCATCGTGGCATTAGACGAGAAACTTTTAAATGAAGAGAAAAAGTTGCCACTAAATTCCAGGACAGCCTTGACAGATATTGAACATCTGTTGAAGTCACCATCTGAATAAAATTAAACTCTTTGTTTCTATTGGAGGATTTTTTTATTTGTGTGTTTTTTTTTGCCGGAAAAAAGTTTTCTATAAAACCACAACAATATGTCCCTTGATGTGGCATCCATACCATCCCATCCAACCTTAAATACCTTCCTTCACTGGAGTTTATTTGGACTATAAGGCAACAAGCTAACAATTGAATGGATTACTAGTAGACCAGAAGTAAAGGTTCGAATCTCGGCCAGTTACTCTGGAACTGGTTTTATACATGTGATTTATCAATGTGGTCTTTTAGACGAGGAAATCGGAGTTATAATTCCGTTTGGTTGTACTAATTAATGGTGTTTTCTTTTCCTAAATGGCTTTCCACTCTCGCCCTACACAAATTTTTTCTGATATTCTACCTTTCTCATCCCGTCCGCATTTGTGTACATATGCAATTATGAAAACAGTCCAAACGGTTAGTAAGAAAGGGTGGACGAAAACAACCACAGTTGCGATGGTAAAATTCATTCATTGATTTAGGTTTATACTGTCTAAGTTTAATATAAACAACCTTATCTAAAGTTTCTTCCTACCAAAATCTTAATATAATAATTATCATGGTCATGGAGCTATGGTCTCGACTCATAAACAAACCCATACGGGATATTTTATTTACATATTAATTTACATTTATGTAACCAACGTGGTACGCCAGTAATTAAAAACAATTTCAAATAAATTATCAAATTAAATTTGAAAATGAAGCTTATGTGCCACAACGCACCCTTAAGAGCCCGTCTCAAGGCCGAGTGACTGTTATATTAGATACAAGACTAAGCTCGAACCAGTATACGTGCTTCTGTCCAGCTTTATGCATTCTTATTTTGACAACGAAGAAACTGGTATCAATTTAATAAGTTTTAAAAAATAATTACCATATTTTTAAAATATGGCAAAACTGTTTGACTGATTTCAATTCCACTCTTTTCTGATGTATAATACAGAAAACCGCACCATGATGTGAAGTCTGGCTCGAGCTGTTTTAACTGCCCAAGTCTGGTGTTATCTGAGGGGTGAAACGGGGTGGGAGTTGGTTTGCGCACTGGGAATTCAATAATTAGCACTTAGAGGAGCAGCCAAACCTATTTACTTTCACTTAAGAGTTAGGGGTTGTTCACACCATATGTACTGACAACACAGGAAGGAATGTTCCTAAATATTATCGCCTTACAAGTGCTGAAGCGTTCCCTTTTGAACACACCTTACTTATCTTATCTGGTTTGGCTGTTGGAGGAATTATATCCAGTTACAATAAAACCTAAAAATTTAAGTTTCAGTAAATTAAACAGTTACCTTCCTTGCTTTTCTTCTTTTTTCATAAAAAGGATTAAGTTCCGGGACGATAAAGCCCATTGCCAGCTTCAGTGGCCACATTGTCTAAGGCGTCACTTTCTCAGTAGACTGGGCTGCCGATAATTGGGATATCGAGGCTCGAACCTCAGTCGGGTGTTCTTTACTAGATAGTTTTACACTCTCCCTCCAAGAAAATGTGTGTGCACTTCACCTAAGTTCAACCCTCCTCATCTCTTACACTTTAGCGTAAATATTCGTATAGCCCGAACGAGTAGTAGTACGTGGTGTTAAACTTTTTTTTCGTCTAATTATAAATTTCATTCAAATGACAATAGTAAGTTCTTGGATAAATAGAGATTAACATGCATGGGGTGAACTGTTTTCATTCGAGTGAGTGTCATATTCTCGGCCATTAGTAAAGGTTTTGACGTCTCAATGAGTCAAGTTATCCCCGTGTGTATCCTGCGCTATCTTCTCCGACAAGGCTCTAAAACCTTGGTAGAAGGACTCGAATAGTGATCGACCAAATGCGTTTACTTATTATGTAATAAGGTAAGCAAACTATTTTCAGAATTAAATATTTACCCACTTCGGTGGCCGCATGATCTAACACGCTACTCTTCTGTTGGACCAGAAGGGGAGATCAGGGTTCGATCCCGGTCAGATGCACCGAGAGTGGTTTTCCTAAATGGTTTTCCACTCTCCCTCTGTGCAAATGCAGGTGCAACTCATCTAAATTAAACCTTCCTAATTCCTAACACATTAGTGTAACTAGTATATAGGCTTATAAGGGTTGTAAACGGGTAGTAAGACGTGGTGCTGAAAAAATGTATATATTAGTTTGCGTGCCTTTGATAACACTTTTAAAAATTGGATTTAAAAATAACTGTCATCGCTGCAAGATATTAAAATAAAATAATGTATACACCCTCATCGGTGAGCAGGTGTACAAAACGTCAAGCTAGTCTCTTTTGGTTTGCTAGTGATGGGATGTTTGGGGTTCAAATCCCCGGGTTGGGTGAACTGAGAGGGGGAGTTCTTTCTAAATTGTTTTCCACTCTTCTACGGAAATGCGAGGGAACTTTCTCTAGACACTACCTTAACCACTATTAAAATTAGATCAATTTTTACTGCTAGTCGAAAAAGTCAACCTCTAAACCTCCACTATACACATCTCCGAAACCGGTGGGGCTATGGCGCCCATCTTAAGGGTATGGGGTATCCCTTGAGACCTTACCCGAAAATCCCCCAACCCCTTCCGGCCCCCATTCCTCTCCAGATGGATCTCCGGGACAGCTGGAACTATGGGGGCCATCTTAAGGGTAGGGGGTACCCCTTAAGACCATACCCAACGAATTCCCTCCAACCCCCTCCAGCCCTTCTCAGACGCATCTCTGGAACCACTGTGGCTATGCTGTGGAAATGGTAACAAATAATGTTTTCCACACTCAAGTTTTCTCAAAAACATTGTAAATGTGAAGGCCTCATGTATATGTTATAAATTTTCCATTTTAAAATAAAATTTCTTAGAAACTAAAATGTACATCTCTTTGAGTTTTATTCACTAATTTTTTTTTTCCTTTAGTTTAAACAAAGTCTTTATCAAAGAAAATAATATTATTTTATAGTTTTAACTAGATATATCAGGCAATTTGCGTAAGGGTTTGTTGGTCTAAATTAAATCAAACTTACCGATGAACTTTTGAGCCTCTATCATACCAAAATATAAGGCTTGTACTTAGTCTGTATGGTTATCATATTTTTAAGTTATTTATTTGTGGGTCAAATCGATAAATGTGATGAAGTTGTTCGTGATTGTTTACCCATTGAGCCACGCGAGCTCTCTATTAGCGTGTTGAGATGAAGGGGAAACATGTTGAATGCTTGGCTACTGCGCATGCCCAGCTTGGATAGCATAAATAGAAAGGTTTTGTCATAACTCTTATTACTATGAAAATATTTTAATACGCTGCTGGCCAATTTTCATAGGAAAGGTCTTATCGGACAACTAGAAAAGTTAATAGATCTACTTTCATGTATTCATTCAAGTCATGTGATATGCCTTGTCACCTTTTATTTTTTATCAATACCTATAAAATAATACTAATAATATTATAAAATATTATCAATTTTAGCTTCAAAATAATATGTTTTTAATTTCTAAAGGGTATTTGTTATGAAAATTGGATTTTATTAATTAATTACTAGGCATATCTGGAGATGTGAGACGGAAAATTTTCCCTATATTTTTTCCGAAAAATTTCCCAAACCGGAAAGTTTTCAATAATTATTTTTGTGGAATAATTTCAACTGATTAAATTGAACTAATGTAATCGAGATATAAATATATCTAATGTCAACGTTTGTACTTAAGATTAACTTCCCCAAAGGGCGTTAACGCCAGAAACATCATCAAACGAGCTTGGGTGGCCGCATGGTCTAACGCGCAACTCTCGCAATAGACTAGACTGCCGATGACAGGAAGATCGGTGTTCGATCCTGGTCGGGTGCATTGAGGGAGGTTGTCCCTAAATAGTTGTCCACTCTTACTCCACGCAAATTCGGGTGCAGTTCCTCTAAATTCAACCTTCCTCATCCCTAACACATTAGGTTAATTAGTATATAGTTGTATAACCCGAACTAATAGTAAGACGGGGCGTTAAAAAAAAAGACTAAATAAACAAATGAATGCGAGCATTTGTCAACCCGTTGTGTTCGTAAATCATGCTTCAATTTTTTATCATCGATAAGTGAATTAAAATAATTTAAATATTGTCTCGATATTTATATTTCTCCACCCCCTTCCTCCCTATTCTTCGTGCTTCCTATCTATTCCTCACCCACCCCCGTGCATCCTCTCCCCTTCTTATAACCCACTCGTATCTTAAAACACTATCTTGAAGTATAATAGGCTATAGGTGCCACTTCCACAATCTAACCCCTCCACGTAAAGAAATATCCCAGCTATAGCAACAGGAAGAGGCCTGCAATGATGGGCACGTGGTCTAAACGTCAAGCTCGTTTAAATTGTTTGGCCAGGTAGGAGCTCGAATTCCTCTGAGAATGGTTTTCTCTACATGTTTTACAACTCTTCTTTCGTGCATATGCACGTACGTTTCCTCAATTTTCCTTTCATTTTCCCTACAACATAAGCGTGACTAATATATCTGTGTGAAACCCAAACTGGTCGTGCGAAGCAGTTTAAATAAAAAAATAAAATTCAGGTGTCATTTTCACTGTGGTTTTTTCCATCCTCTATCAATTTTAATGAGGGTGCACTTCTTCTCAACTCTCTGCCTCTTTATATATTATATAATAAGTTATTTGTAGTCCTTTTGGTAAAATAACTCATTATAAAACTCATTCGGGAGATTAGGATGAGCGTTAAACATCTAATAAATTATTTCAGAACCTGTCGGGTTTTGAACTAGGTTATCTGGGACCTCATGGCCAGTTTTCCTAATTATATAGTCATGGTGATGGGATATTTTATTTGTGAGGAAATAATTCACTTTTGATGTAACGGCTGAGCGAGCGAACTAATAAATGAACGTGTGGCGCACGTTTATTTTGGAGAAAGGAGGGTAGGAGGGGGTCGTGCTTGAAGGTTGGGGTGGGTGGTACGGTGTGGCACAGAACGTGGAGCTGCACACACACGGGGAATAATTAGGGCGGCAACAAGCTGGGAAATCGACCGCCGGCTTGAGGTGAGTCAGTGAGTAGGGTAGTCCTCACTCTACGAGGAGACACTTCAATTGACGTCGTAGCCAACAAGCCTGTGGTGGTAGGTCAGTGGTAACATCTCTTGTATGAAACACACACGTCAGTGGTCACATGGTGTTAGGGGACAGACTTACAATGTCTCGTATTGACTGTGATGGGGAGGTCTGGTATTGAACCCTAGCCGAGTGTAATGAACGTTGTTTTTTTTTTCTAAATTTATTCAGAGTCTCCCTCCACTCAAATGAGGAAACATTTCCTCTAAATTCTACCTCCCTCATCTCAAGCACATTATTTTGGGACCACGTCTCCCTACTCGTTCAGGTAACACGCATATATTAATTGCGTAGGAACCCGCTTCAGTGGCTGAATGGTCTAAGGAGTCGCTCTCATGTTGGGACTGGCCTGCTGATGACGGGTAGATCGAGGTTCGAATAGCGGTCGGGTTTACTAAAGGTGTTTTTTTCCTAAATTGTTTCGCAATTTCCTTCCATGTAAATTCAGGTAGATTACCTCTAAAATGCTTCCTTCCTAATTCCTACACCATTAAAGTAATTATCATATAAACTTATAGCCTGAACAGGTATGCGATGATAAAATAAATATACGTAGGAATGATGAAGGTGGCATTTAGTGAAAATAACCCTCAGTATGCTCCATCGGGATTCTAACCTAAGCCTACCCGTTATTAGTCAACCAAATTAAGTAATTTAGACTGCGTGACCTCAACGCTGGTATTAGCTTAATTAATACATGCGTACAGTTCGAACGCGTCGGGGGGTAGGGGGGGAGTAGTAAACCTTAATTCACGGGATCTATAACTGTTCCTTAATCTAACCCCTTTCTGTTCTCTATTGAAACGTCCGATACGGAGGCTGTCAATGCCAAGAAGTCTCTGGCGCGAATCTTAATTTTCCACTCTGCAGCCGTTTTCTCAAAGACCCTTTCGAACAAAGAGATACGCCCTGAACCTTTACTGGATGGATGAGGGAAGATCTCGTCTCTTGGCCCGTATTTGTGCCTCCTTTATGTCGGAGAAGTGTTGTGCAAGGAATTTTAATGCATTGACTATGCTTAGGAACCTTTTTCGGTTAGTTTTAAACGTTTCTAAGGTAACATTTTAATAGAAAGTGTTTTTATAAAATACAATAAAAATACATTTGCATGCCACATTCATAACATGTTACTGTATCATAAGTGTTATTTTATGGACATTGCTAATATATATCAAACGTGACAGAACTACGGACATTACGACTTGACGTATGGATACGGGAAATTATATCTAATATCTTATCTTCATATCAGCTGATTAAAACTGGACTTTATATTCCATCCAATGAATTTTATATCACGATGTCAATCCCAACAACTGGGATATATAGTGAATGATTGCACTATTTTATAAATCCACTTAAAGGTCCTTCAAGACGCTGATAAGGTATAATTTAGTCAAGGTGTCAAATAATCTCTCAGTACATCAAATAGTAAAAAGTTTTAGAGGAATGGAAGAGTGGTCGATCTACAATTATGAATTATAGGTGACCCTTAGCTTATGCCGAAAGGTTCTTAGCAATATATTTTTCGTAACTTTTTCAGTAGCGATTAAAATCAACGACTTAAAATTATCTAGTCTATACTAAAATTGTATCATAATAACACTTTTAAAATCTATATAAATAAGTGGATAGATTCTATCTTGGGCAATGGATGGCCGAATTGACATAATTTGTAAAGACGGATACACCCTTTGTCGTATAAATGCATAAAAATGATCCAGTAATTATTTTAGAACTATCAATAAATAAGAGACCAAGCTATAAAAAAATCTGAATGACAAAGAGTTTTAAGGAACCCCACAAATATTCGCCTGGATGGAGGGTGATAAAACACAGTATGAAAAACTCATAATCAATGTACAGGGCTGGCATTCAAGAGTGGTTAAAGTCAGGCATGTTTAACCGCTCACGTGATACCAATAGATGGGGTCTTTAATTGTTTATAGTTTTAACCTTGTTGTGTTTTATTTTTGCCCCGTGATGAGTAAAAAACTAATAAATTATCCACAAAGACTAGCTAAAATATAAAGATGGAATCGCGTTTTACAGAGCGTGTATTTGTTTGAGCTATTATAAAGACCTACAATGAAAACGACCAAAAAAAATTGTACGGAACTCCGCACGAACTTTCTCACTTAATTGTTTAGAAATGGAGATATTTACTCAAAATTCGTAATATAATATACAATAGCAAACCCGAGAACGAATTGCTGCACCTCCAACCAGATCCTAAACTATTTTACCGATCCGACTAAAACTTGGTATCTAGGATTTTCATAGGGTTGACCCAAAGGTTTCTTGGAATTGGATATCCAACCCTAAAATTAAGGGTAGTTTACTGAAGGGCAAAAAGAGAAAAAGTCGATTTTCTCAAAATTGGCACTAACGATTTTGATTAAATTTCATTTAAGAACATTTATAAATATTCTAAACACAATTCAATTCAATATTTCGGCAAAATGACTTTAAGGGCACCCGTCTGATGCATAAATTCTCATTTTTTTTAGTCATATCTCCGAAAATATTTGAGATATGAAATAACTTAGCATTGTAAATATGTAGAGCTATTTATAATAAAAATATTTTAATCGAAAAATATATTCATAAAACCAATAACTTTCAATCTATATGTAAATATATATATTTTTTTTTAACTTTTCGAACACTAAAGGTATTGCGACCGTAAAAAAATCCAACGTGAAATGTTGATGGATGTCAATGTCTCATGACCCCCTGGGCCCTAAAAAGTGGTCTTTGCAATGCCGTCTGTCTGTGTGTCTTTTTAACCCCAAAATTAAGAGTAGTTTAGTAAAATGTGAAAAGAGAAAAAAGATTTTTTTTCAAAATCGGCTCTAACGATTTTGATTAAAATTTGTAGCTAGGCGTTGACTAAGATTATAAATAAACTGGCTAATCTCTTTTTCCCATGAAGATGAATTTAGAGTACTGTACAGAATCGGATATTTTCGTATCTTCGCAACTATTTGAGATATTAAACAACTTATCATTGAAAAATGGCAGTAGGCCTACTATTAAAAATTAAAACACTTTTATATGAAATATTTTTTTATAAAACCAACAATTTCTGAGATATTGGCAATTATATTAATATAATTTTGTGGGATTTAGTTGTAAAGAGATACTACTTGAGCTTTAACGCAATAATTCTCTAATGTCATAGAGTAAGAAATGAGTAAGCCTCTCAAAAAGTGTATGTTCGCTTTCTTTCAACCTCTTAGGAGAAATGTTTGTACAACAATGATCTATCTACATCATTTTAGATTCACTAGTCAATATCTACCTATGTTATTGGTCAAAATTTATAAATGAGGAATTTAAAAGTAATTCAATAACCATGAAATGTGCAACACCTAATTAAATGTTGAAAATTTTAACCGGAAGTTGAAATTTTAATACGAAGTGTTGACCCTTGTGGACCCAATATTGATCTTTATTATCGGTCCAAACATACAAATGAGGACATTAATTATTTTAAAATAAAATTATAAAATTTAAAATCGGGACTCAAAAAATGTTTTACCTGAGTAAAGTGCAATTTATGCTTGGGTCTGCTAGTGTGTGTTATTTCATTTAACATATTACGAGTTTTGAGTAAACATCTCCAATTTTAAACAATAGAGCAAGAAAGTACGTGCGAAGTTCCGTACTATTTATTTCAACCGCATTTTAGTACCCATAGTACGGGCTTTTCGAATAGACCTACATTAATAAATTAATTGGAATATGGATGAGGGAGGTAAAATTTTATAAAAAAAAATTACCCTCGCTTGTGTGGAGAGAGATATTGGGAAACCATACAAGAAAACTTACACTCGGTACACCCGACCGGGATTAAAACCCGGTCTCCACGTCACCGGTAAAACATTCCAGCGCGAGAGTGGCGCGTCAGACCATGCGAGTAAAACTCATCTAAGGGATGATAAATTGTTTTTAAATATTAATAGTGTGTGTGTTTTCGAAATAAATTAAAAACTTAAATAAGTTTTTTATATTGTTCCTGATGCCATTTTCAATGTTTACCAAAGATTTGGGAAAATTATGCCGTTGTATTTTTTTATTTTATTTTTATTTTCAATTTTAGCTTAGCCCAATTTGGTAATTTCAATGTAGCCAAAAGATTATACAAACTAGGCCTTAGCCTCCCCCGCCACCCAAAATGATTGTTCCAATTTATTTGATAGGTTTAATAGCTATTCATAAGTGTTAAAAGGTTATTAAGTATACACCTGTAGCTGTGGTCGAAAGGTCTAGGGCGCCAGATTATCTTTGTACTCGGTCACTATTAATCGGGAATGGCTTTCAACATATGATCTTTTTTTCACTGTGGATGTTTATCATCCTGTCTACATGATAATGTAGGTGCATTTTCATTAAGTTACTCTTCTAATCCTATTTCATTAGTTAGGTAATTAGGTAATTGTTATTAAATTACAAATATTACCAAAAATAAATCGTATGGTACACCGCACATACTTTCGCTCTCTTTTATCTTAAAATAGAGAAATTTACTAAAAACAAATAAGATTGTTACAGAAAAAAATCCACCAAAGATTATAATTGAAATAATATACACTGTTACAAAAACATTAAGAAAAGAGGAACATCTCTGTCCACCAAAGAGCATAGCAATCAATGTCACCATTTATTCTTCTACTTTATTCTTTATAGGCCTTTAGCCTGTTCTATTCCAAGGGCTCTAAAGACTGCCCTTCCATCTTCGCCTCGGTCTACCAGGTCTTCTTCTCCCTGGAGGTCTTTCGGCTCTTGCTATTTTGACCATTTCGACAATTTTATAGATCTTAACAAAGTTATCTATAGCCTATTAATAAAACGAAGATGTATAGGTCTGTCTGTCATGAGCATTGCGCAATATCTACAAGACACAGAGGGCTAGAATTTTAAAATGAACACGTGCACCTCAAAGCTAGAATTTTAATTTTTTTTATTAGATTTGTTTTATTTATTAAAAACTGGGTTGGAAGAAATAGGATGAAGACATTTTTCTGTCTGTTTGAAGCAAAGAAAAGCGTTACCCGGGGTAACCCCACAATGCATGGCAATATTACCCAAGCAAAGACGGGTACTTCTGCTAGTTTTATATATTGGCCTGTAGCTCATAAATTGATTTTATAAAAATAAATTTCAGATAAAGGTTTTTAATTGTAATAGTAGGGTCTGATACAATTTAAAAATGTAAAGTTAATTGGTAACACAAAAAGTTGCGGAGATAAGATCAAAATTGGAAAATTCTACTAATGTAATGTATTCTTCATGTCATTTTGATGAGAAAATTAGAACTAACATTTTATTTATAGTGTTAAATAGTGACTAGATTTAAAATGTAATCAAAATCGTTAGAGCGGATTTTGAGAAAATGTATTTGTTATAATTTTGCTCTTCAATAAACTACCCTTAATTTTAGGGTTTTATATCTAATTCCAAAAATTCTTTGGAGGGACCTTATGAACACCTCATATACATAGTTTTAGCTCGATAGGTTAAGTGGTTTTGGCTCTAGGCCGAGATACAGAAAGACAGACAAGCAGACAGACGGCACCCCAAAAACCACTTTTTATGTTTTGGGGGAGTCATGAAACGTCGACATTTATCAAAATATTGAGCTAGATTTTTTTGACAGTCACAATACTTCTTACCCCGAGGGATCGATATAAGGTAAAAAGTGAGCGTGCTCTTAGGAAATAGCCGAGGTTCGAAAGAATACTATAAAATGCCTCCACTCGCACCAGTGGGCACGCAGACTAAAGTATTTGAACCGTCTAGTTTGTTTTGACTCTGATGGAAAAGTCAAGGTTCAAATATTGAATAGGTGAACCGAGATGTTTTTTCTGTAAGGATTTTCTATTCTTCTTCTACACAAATCCGGGTAAGTTTTCTCTCAGTTCTACCCGATCCCTCTCCCATTAGTGTAAATATGCGGATGGCCCGAAAGGATAGTAAAGACGTCATTATAATATCATTTTGGCATGAAGAAACCTTTAGAAACCCGAGCCAGTGGTCTCATGTTCTAAATGTCAAGTTCATATTTTAGTATGGCTTTCTGGTAACCTGTAGGTCTGGGTTTAAATCCCGGATGGGTGTGATTAATATACAAGCGTATAGCTGTAAAGTGTAGAGAGATGAAGTAGAAAAAAGTTTAGAAACTATTAACTTTTTTTTTCGGCTAATATTGATATCATTTTACTATTTTATTAGGGCTATATTACTGGTATTGATAATATCTAATAAAAATTATAGCTGTATTTCACATAAGCTGATGTTTGAATACTTGAAAGTATAGCTAGACACTTTCACATCTGTCAGATAAAGATCGTCCTGTGAAAGTTGGATTTTAGATGTACCTACTTTATTGTGGAGTGTATCGGCCGGTTTTATAGTCAGATTGAGTACGCCTACGTGCGGTATTATACTAAATACAGGACGACACTTACCTTAAACTTAAATTCTATTCTGGTCTAGATAGATGTGTCATCTTGTATCTAGCATAACAACGCACTTAAGGCGTACTAAGTTTGACTATGAAACAGGCCCTTAGTAAAGATATTAACATCTACACGTATAGTACACGCTAGCACTACGACTTGCGATGAGATG
Organism: Timema bartmani; assembly: GCA_902151455.1. NCBI lineage: Eukaryota > Metazoa > Arthropoda > Insecta > Phasmatodea > Timematidae > Timema > Timema bartmani. The sequence continues at coordinate 11,008 of CABFWB010002927.1, read as the reverse complement.
TACAAAATTAATACTTTAACCCACAAGCGAAAAGGGAGGGCGCATTAAAAAAAATCGTTAAACTTTGCAGTAAAAAAAGGTATAACCTAATAAACTATATTGATTACTTAGCCTGCAACTACGTAAATATAAAGTCAATGCTGTAACATTCAAATGAAAAAAAAGGAAACGTCGAAAAGCACTTGCCCACATTCACCTGAAAGACCTTGGTGTATTGTCCTTTTCAAAACACGAACAGTGGACCGTGAGTGCCTTTGTTTGTTGATTGATCCCTGTTGGGTTGTGTTATAAAGGAGGTAAGGACAGTCCGTTTTTATTAGGCTGCTAATTATAGTACCCGGCATTGCCTGGGAGAAATGTTTTTAGTTTAATGACTACACATGGAAGGAAACCTTAGAGTTAGTTCCTTTTAAGCCCTGCGTTGCCCAGGGCCCAACCCAGTTTTTATAAATTTTAAAAAATTTAATCAAAATTTTAAAACTCCTGCTTCTTGGTGAATAAGTTCATCCACAGGAGCTACTAATTTTTTAAAGTTAAGATTTTTGCGTGCGCTGGATATTTCACATTGCTCATGATAAGCAAATCTTCATTTTGTGTGGTTTTTAATTAGTTAATAAAAATCTAATCAAAATTTTAAAATTCCTGTTTCTAGATGCACCTTTTCGTGTACAGGAGCTACTCATTTTTAATTTTCAGCCCCCCTTCGAGCGGTGGATATCATGAAATACTCATGACAGTCAGACAGATAGATCTAACAAAATAAAGCCACTCGCGAATGGAAGTGGGAACTTATGGATTACAAACTATTTCACTCTCAAAGCTTACCTTTATTGGAAATTGGTTTTGTTGGTTGTGATATTCACATAACACAGATACTCGACCTTATACAAAATATTACGATCTCAAAATACTTCGTGTTTTGTCAGACACCTTAACTCAGCCAACATAGCTTCGATACCTGACAAGGGCAGGTTATTTTTGTATAAAGTTAAAGTGTATTTTCTCTTTTTAGTTGGTAAATTAACGGTCTGATATCTGCGTCTAGTATCAAGGTGGGCTGGAAAGAAATGTGACTTTATGTCAGTATTTTTTCATTTTTAATTATAAAAAAAACTTTTTTGGATGAATTAAGTCAAATATCGCTTAAGTACATAAGTTTAGTATAATTTTCTACTAGAGTTGGGTCGAATCCTATATTTCTTGTATTCGAAACTCGAATTCGATTCTTCAATGTTCTTTCGAATCTCGAATCAAAATTCTAATCTTTAAATTTGTATTACCCGCCTCGGTGGCGTAGTTGTGCTAACGCGCTAGTCGTGTTGAGCCCGACTGCCGAGGACGGGGAGATCGAGGTTCGAATCTCAGTCGGGTGAACTGGGGGGGAGGGGTGGTTCCTAAATGGTTTTCCACTCTCCCTCCACGCAAATGCGGGTTCACTTCCTCTAAATTCAACTTTCCCCATTCCTAATCCATTAGCGTAATTAGTACTTAAGCGTATAACCCGAATGGGTAGTAAGACACGGTGCTAAATAATATAAAAAAAATGTATTATTTTATTTAAAATGAAAATATTTCAAACATAATTAAAAATAAGTTGTTTAAGGCCGCTGACCAATTCTATTTTGTTTGTCATGTTTATTACTTCATAAACAACAAAGATAACACTTTTATGTAAATTAATCACATTAATACAATTATTTTTATTTTTTGTAATTTTGTTACCTTCAAAAATACACATGTCTATATAATGTATTTTACCAATTGTTATTTGAAGTTAAACTCTTCATAATTATTGTATTCGAGATACTTTTTTAAGATTTTTAAGAACCTCGAATACCATAGGATTTGAAGGGATCGAGGATACGGGCGTCTCGTCTCTATTCTCTACATATTGTAGTCTCAACAGTTCTTTAATATCTGTCATGGCTGTCGCAAAAATTGACCAGAAACTTCATAAATTAAAATTTAAAAAATCCTTGTCTAACTATGCAATGCCCATAGACGACATTCAAAAATTGTTATTATTAATATGTGTAGAAAATTAAACTAAATATACGGTATCTACTGATACAGTATTTTATTTATTTTGGCTGAGAAATGTTTTTGGCCATAAAAACTGCAAAATATGAATTTTAAACTCGCGTTCCCTCTCCCCCGTCCCACCTTAACTCAGACGATAGAGCCTCCTCCTAAACAGGTATTATGTTCGGAAGTCTCTACTTTAAACTACAAAATGTATTTTAATTCCAGATTATTGAACATACAACCATTTACATCTATCTTTCTTTCTGTTAATCCCGAAATTCTCTCTCTCTCACACACACTTTATCTCACTTTTTCTTATTAATTCTATCTTTTTAATCGTTATTTTTTTTCTTCTCTGAATTTGTTACCGTTTCTTTTTATTTTATCTTTTATTTTTTTATATCTCCTTCTCTAGTTTTTTCTCTTTTTTTTTCTATTTATTTTTCTCTCTTCTTTTTTAATATATTATCTCGCTTTTTATTTATAATTAATAAAACAAACAAAAATATTCTATTTTACGACACTTAAAAATATTGAGTCAACAGGGTCTGTATTTAAATCTTTATTGGTAGCCGAATTTTGTTCGATAAGGGTATCTGAACTTAGCACACAAATAAAAATACACCCACCACTTCAGTGGCCGTGTGGTCTAACATGTTACTCTTGCAGTAGACTAGACTGCTGATAAAGGGCAGATCGAGGTTCGAACTTCGTAAGACACAGTGCTAAAAAAACATAATAGTTTGTAGAAAGAATTGCCGATGATAAGAGACCTAGATGTGTGGTAACTAAAATTAATTAACTTTGTTATTAACAAAAATAATTAAATTAAAGGTTGATAAAGAAACTATTTTCTTGGGCTAAAAACTGGGGGAAAATTAATATCAAATTTAAGTAGTATAGTGATAAGAGTAGTAAAATTAAGGCTAAAATTCTTCTTTATCTTTAAATGTCTGCTTTTGGTCAAAATATGATCGCTATAATATATTCAGTTGAAACACTTATTTTACTTCTTATTTTACTATGGGTCCTTTTTTGGAGTAACATTTTTTGGACCGAAACGTCTATAAAGTTTATTCGCTTCTTAACATTTCAAGAGTTTATACTATAAACTATTGCAATGTTAAGGAGAAATTTGTACTAATGCAGTTGATAATATTTTTTTCTGACAAGTTCTGCCGACAACGACAATGAACGATAACTTCTACTACTGCGAGAAAATATATGTTTAGCTATAGTATCGTTAATTTGTATTTAAATTAACAAAAATGGAAAATATCGCATTTTAAAAGCTAACTTATCAATTTCATGAAAAGATTAAAAAAATTGATTTTATTTTCATATATATTAAAAAATTAAAAATTGCTACAGTAAACTTTATATGTTAGTAATCATTTTAGTGTGCTAAGTAAATATTCGTAAAAATACGTTTCGCGAGCTACCGATTTTGCATCCAAAAGACTATGTCGGCCAATATAGGAAATACCGGGTGTCTTCTATCACGAAACTGTTACAAATAAGCCGCTGTGCCAAGGTGACGCAACACGCTTAAAGATTTTCTCAAGTGCGGGACTGGTCAACATTTTTGAAAGAGCGTACCCAACTTGTCGATAGTTTCAGTAGAAGTACTTTCACGTGCTTATAAGTACTTCGACTCACAAAATGGAATATTAAAGTACTTCATCCCAATTATAATTTATAATTAATACTCTATAAGTAATATATATTATTATTATTGTAGCTGTATTTAACTATTTTTTCAAAGGTTAAGAAAACCAAATAGTGTTGATATTTTATTTTTGCACCACGTCTTATTACTCGTTAGGGTTATACTATGTACTAATTATGTTAATGGTGTTAAGGCTTAGGGAGGTTATATTTATAGAAAGTGTACCCGCATTTTCTTGGAGGGAAAGTGCAAACCCATTTTGGAAAAACCCCTCCTAAGTACACCTGACCGAGATTCGAGCCTCGATCTCCCTGTCATCGGCAGTCTAGTCTACTGCGAGAGTAGTGAGATAGACTATGCGGCCACCGAAGCGGGTTACAGGTTTTATTACCCGTCCAAGCTATCCGAAACAAAATTGTTGACAATATTATATTCTTGAAACACTTCTGAAATTTGATAGCAGATTATTAATTCGCAGAACCATTTGGTAGCGTATAAGCCATTATATCTAAACATTAATAATATAACATGGTTGTACAGTTGATAAAAATCTTAAGACAACAGTATCGAGAAAATAATGTATCTTGCCATAGGCTCGAAAGACCTATACAGGTGGCCTGGTGGGCTAGGGGTAAGGTGTCGGACTTCTGTGCTGGTGGTCCGTGGTTCAATCCTCGGTCCCGGCACGGATTTATCTGAATGTCGAACCTTTCCTTCACCTCTGACAAGATGTGTTTTAATCACAACTAGTGGGTGTGTGGAATGCCAGGCCTCCACCGTGGTTCGGATCCCGCGTTAAACTGTAGGTACTTTATTTCATCTCACAATCACCCTACCATTACAAATTAGCGTAAGTGCGTAGAACCCGAACGGGTAGTAAGACGCACTACTACTACTACTACTACTACTACTACTACTACTACTACTACTACTACTACTAATAATAATAATAATAATAATAATAATAATAATACTACTACTACTAATAATAATAATACTAATACTACTACTACTAATAATAATAATACTAATACTACTACTACTAATAATACTAATACTAATACTACTACTAATAATAATAATACTAATACTACTACTACTACTAATAATAATAATAATACTAATACTACTACTAATACTACTACTACTAATACTACTACTAATAATAATAATACTACTACTAATACTACTACTACTAATACTACTAATAATACCAATGCCAATAATAATAATAATAAAAATGACCTATACGGTGTCAGAGCTACGGACCCATACCTCCCCCCACCCTCCTCCGCAACTTTGCAGGGAAGGTGGGGGCGCAGGAGGTTTGGAGAGGCAATGTTAACAAGGGTTTGTAGGGGTGCTAGTTTTTAGAAGAAACGAGAAAAAGATGAAAGGAACCATTTAGCTTATTCACACTGAGGACGGGATACATAAATACAATATACCGCACAGTTATATTTTACTGTATATTTTGATTTTACTTATTCCAGACATTTAATCCAATCATATATTTTTTTATTCTTTTCTTCAAACTATTGCCTAGTATTATACATATTAGAAAAATAATTAAAACATTAATTACGTATTTAATATTTTATATTAAAACAATATTAATGTAGCCTATACAATAAATAATACAACCTTCTACATTTAAATAAAGTGTAAGTTTCTTAGCAATGAGGGAACATGATAACATGAGGGTAAGGTGGAAGGGAAGGGTGGAAGGGAAGGGTGGAAGGTAAAGGAGGGGCAATGTTTTAAGCACCGAAGGTGTGCATGGAAGTGCTTGGACATGCCAGCCACTCGCATGCCAATATGTTCGGACATGCCAGGCACTCGCATGCTTAGGCCGAACTAGTAGCATGTGTATCTGAGGCTTATATATTTTCAATGCCCAGGATATTGTAAAAATAGTTGCAATATAAGGATTTTTGTTTTATTGTTTCTGTTAGTGTTTTTCAATGACTGATCTTAGCTCATGTAAATACACGCCCTGCCAAATTATACAAAAAGCTATAATTAATAAAGGTCCTTCCAATTGTGCCAGGTCAATTGTGAAGAACACGTTTCCACTACACAGAAATCAGTATAGATAAATTGAAAACATTGGTGAACCCAGAAAAAGTGTAAAGTGCTTCAAACAACAAGATACTAAAACTATTTTTTCAATCTCTCAACGCAAGAGGCGGTTTTTGATCGTAGCAAGATTCCACAGTCCTGAATTGGTAAAACAAGAATAGTGAAGAATTGGATTTTTAAATATCTTGACCAGTGAATATCTGGTACTATCTATCTGGAAGTGTATACGTCTTGTTCCTAGACCTCCCCAATCACCGTACTTACTTAGTATTTCTTCAGGGGCGGCATAAAGACCGGGTGACTGCTAGCTCGATGGGGGTGACAAACAAAGCACAAACAAACTTAACGTACCCTGGGCATGATCAGAAAATAATCTTTAAGCCAAAACCAACATAGCATAGAAGGTGGTTTTTCCAAAATGTTTTTTCTCTTCCTCCACGCAAATTCTGGTACACTTCCTCTAAACATATCCGTCTTAATTCCTAAAACCACTAACGTAATTAGTACATAAGCGTATCACCTTAACGGGTAGTAAGACGCGGTGCTACAAAAAAAAATATAGTTAAATTTTTACAAGTATAAAACAAACAGAAAACATCACATGTTCTGGTTGCGCCCTTGGCAAATGTCCTTTATTCAGATTTGAAAAAATTGGCAATCCCAATTACTGATACTATTTAAAATTGTGAAAAACAAATGAGGAATATTATAAAATTGCCTTACGGAGCCTGAGATAACTATGGTGGAGCACAGTTTGAAAAACTTTGCTATAATAACCCCGGGCGGGATAATCATGTGGGCCGTCAACAGAGCCTACGGTTTGTATTTTATTAGAAGCCAGTTATTTGACAAATGGATACTCATGTTGCCACAATGGTGGGGAAAAATATATTACAATTAATTGTATTTACTCGTACATTCTTATTTCGTTTAATTAATAATGTAAGGATAAATTATACAGTAATCCATAAGGGAGCATTATCGGAAGATTTGGAAAACATTTTAGCTGAATTTTGTAACTAATAAATAAAATAATATATTTACAGAATGCCAAATTTGTGTGTGTTTCAATAAATGTTGATGGTAAAAAGTGGGCCTCCTATAAAAATCAAGGTTTAGAAAGAGGGGGAGGGGGGCAATATTGACGATAGTGAATGTTGGGTTGAGAAACCCAAACTTAAAAATAACTCACTATTAACATATACGCTCGCTTTACCTTGTGTGAATATATTGGCCTTAGCAACATTCAATATTTGAATTCTTATAGGATTAGCTAAGAATAGACTATGATTCTGGCAGTAAGGAACTAACTCCACACAAACATTACTTTGATGTAAACATTGATAACATCTTACTTTATTAATAGTCACATTTCAATTACATCGCTTTTATCTATGAAAAGCGTAAATCTCCCATGACCTGACGTGTAAGTATAGGAAAATTGTTTTAGTACGTTTATAGCTGTCATTAAGGTTCCTTTACATCTAAATCGGACTGCAGCAAAAGGGTACAGAATTGGGAAAGAGATTTTTTTCTTCGAGACTGGAGAAAGTATATCAAAAAAATACTGTGCTAGAAATAATGCCTAGGGTTGGAATTCAACTGCACCCTCTAGGATCAAAATAAGGCTGAAGACTCTGTACAAATTACAAAAGGTGTGGTATAGTATTAATAATAATGACCTGAAGAAATAGGTGTGTCAAGTTATTCATATTCCTTATATGGGAGGATTGCCTTAAAATTCAATCTACTCTTTTTGTTAATATATTCTAAAATCCTAAGTCACTAATACCCAATGACAACAAAGTATGATAATTATTATAATAAAGTCTTTAACGTGCCCTTTATAAACACATGATCCAACTTAACCAGAACCAATGAACATGCAGACAAAGGCGTCAGTCTCGTCTAAACAGTATTGCCGCTGACTGAAAGTTCGGGTGTACCGAGGTGTTTTCGCCTAAAAGGTTTACTAATCTCTCTTCAGGCAAAAGCGGATACTTTTCCTTTAAAGTCTACCTTCCTCATCCTCACTCCATTAGTATAAATAATGCCAACAGTCTGGACGGGTATTAAGACGCGAAGCACAGAAAAACATTTAAGTGTCAGACTATGGCAATAAATATCTTCAGTCAGCACCTATACAGCTAACATAACTTGCAGCCGGCACCTTTCTTAGAGTCTTTTCGAACAGTTTTTCTTTTATTCGTTTGGAAACGTGAAGGATTACTTTATTTTTCTAGGTGGCGGTTTTTCTTATCTTTTTTTTCCTGTGTACGCGATGTTCTCTATAAATAACAACTGAAAACAACGCGTACAGATTCTTCAACTAAACGACCGTAGGATACCATATGAACGAACGAACGAACTTACAAAGTTTGTCTTCGGATTCTTGTTCCATATTGGAGGCTAGGAAGTTTTAGAGATTATAATGGCATCTCTTTCAATATGTCACATCTCGCTGGCAATAGATAACTTTTGGGTGTGTGTGTGCTATGCATTTGTCTTAACCACATTTTACACTAGTATACCCGCCTCGGTGGCGTAGTTGGCTAACGCGCCAGTCGTGTTGAGTCAAACCATCGAGGACGGGGAGATCGAGGTTCGATCGGGTGAACTAGGGGTGGTTTTTCCTAAATGGTTTTCCACTCTCCCTCCACGCAAATGCGGGTTCACTTCCTCTAAATTCGTCCTTCCTAATTCCCAATCCATTAGTGTAATTAGTACTTAAGCGTATAACCCGAACGGGTAGTAAGACGTGGTGCTAAAAATTAATTAATTAATTAATTACACTAGTATAAGGACACACGATGAAGAATATGAAGTTTTATTCAATTTGCCAGGAAAAAGAATTGAAAAAATATATACTCACATCTTAGAAAACCATCCCTCAGTGAGACCGGTTGGGAGTACAAACCAGTGGGAAACCTGGGAAAAGGCGTCAATCTCGTCTTCTCTGACTTGTAGGTTACAACGAGATCGGATGTTCATTACCTTTGCTAGGTTCACCATAGTTGTTTTTCTTTATGTTTTTCTCACCCTCCCTCCACTTAAAGGATTACACACTTCTTCTATAAATATGCCTTTTTTTACCCTCACCACATTCGTGTAACTGTGAGTTCATTCCCGGACCTTCAGATGCAGATATGATCACGTCTATTTAAACTCTTTGAGGGATGAACTGTTCAAAAGACATTCATGTGACATATTTTTGCGTTGCTAGCAATAGTTACCAATGTGACTACCGACAGAAGCTTCTCAAAATGTAGAACCCCCAAGAACCGCTGATCACACTGTCAATAACGTCAACAGGCTCGCGTTAGACTGGATTGTGTGGACGGGAAGGCCGAGGTTTGACTCTCCTTCAAGTTGTTTGAAAAAAAAAGTGAGGGGGGGGGAGGGGTGAAAGATTGCATGGTAATTTTCCCATTCCAACTCCACGATAATACTGGTACAAATCCTCCAAGTTAGCCTCCCTATTTNGAAAGATTGCATGGTAATTTTCCCATTCCAACTCCACGATAATACTGGTACAAATCCTCCAAGTTAGCCTCCCTATTTATATCCATTATAATACGAGGGTTAGCCAACCCACTAGTCCTGAGATAAGGAAACACGAGATAGAGAAGGGATTTTATGGGACCGCACTTGTGTTTGGTTCGGAGGAAGAATATAATACTAGTATCAGCGCAGCTGACTGGGTTCAAATCCCGGTCTCCAGTGTTCAAAGTATAAGTACTATATTTTTTATTTCTACATTTACGATGATTATCATAGTAGATTCTGGCAGGAAGGACCGTATCTGACATTTATAAAGGTTACTAAAACTACTTTAATACATTCATACGTCTTATCACGCGATCTTCACTTGTCACTTTAGATATATAGTGCCAATACCTTTAAAATAACACTAATAATATCCGCTTCAGTGACCGAATGGTCTAAGGCATCACTCTTGTTTTATACTGGCCTGATGATTATGGGTTGATCGTGGTTCGAATCCAGGTCGGGTCTAATGAGGATGGTTTTTCCTAATTGGTTTCCTACTCCTTAGGGTATATTAGGTAGGCCTACCTCTAAAATTCTTTCTTCCTCATTCCTACCCTATTAAATCAATTACCATATATGAGTATAACCTGAACAGGTAGTAAAAAGCAGTTATTAAAAAAACATTAATACTAAAGTAAAATGCTATCAATATAAACCAGTAATTTTTTTTTCTAACAGGCCCTTCTTACCAGAACTCTAATATAAGCTATATCGGATGATATTTTAAAGCCTAGTTTAAATCATTGGTTCCCAACCTTTTTCAGCTAACGCCCCCTTAGTAGATCATCATCGTGTTTTTAATATTGGCCTAGATGTTTGACAGAGATCACCACAATTCATTTTCTACTTTTAAGTCAACACCGCTGTTTAGTTCTTATGAAAGTCAGATTTTAAATTAGGATTTTTAACTTTATTTACTAATTGTGCCTTGGAAATGCTTCAAGCACCCCAGGTTGGGAACCACTGGTTTAAATATACTCAGTCTTAAGAAGACAAATAACTGTCGGCCTGTTCACGTTTAGTGGCCTAAATTACCTCTTCTAAGGAAACAGGTTAAGGAAACAGGATTAAAACAAAGTGGCCACAGCCAGGGAAATTATTGAAAGCCTGGAAAAGTCCGGTGATTAAAAACCGCCAATAATATCAAGGGACTCTCAGGGAATTTTTTAGTCGACCAGGGAAAACTATATATTTGGCTATCTAGGAAAGATAAATATCGTATCTCCATCTTTTTTAAATAGTATTCATCAAAGGTTGGATACATTTATTCTTGGGGGCATTTCAAAAATAATTATCTATAAAAACTTGAATGAATATTTAAATTTCTAAACATCTTTATAAATCTCAATATGGGATTTAATCAAGGAAATTCGAATTTTTTTCCCCCCGAGATCCTGTAAGAGAATTATTTGTTTAAATGACCCAACATTGGTTTTGACCCAAGAAGAAGAATGTAAGAAACTTATTGGTGTGAAGAAAAGGGGACCTCCAATGCATTTGATCGGGAATCGTACCATGACCTTCCGAGTCATCATCAACACATCACATAACGAACACAATTTAACATTTATTTTGCACCCAACGGTTGATTGTGTCAAATAATTAAGGTCACGCTAATGTTATATTTTCGGTCAATACCGACATAATTGCGTAACAGCAGCGTTATTTTGTTTGTGTAGGAGT
>CABFWB010002926.1:73170-86825 GCA_902151455.1 Timema bartmani | reverse complement strand
AGGGGTTTGAGAGAGAGGGGTTTGAGAGAAAGGGGTTTGAGAGAGAGGGGTTTGAGAGAAAGGGGTTTGAGAGAGAGGGGTTTGAGAGAGAGGGAGTTGAGAGAAGGGGTTTAAGAGAGACGGGGTTTGAGAGAGAGAGAGAGAGTTTGAAAGAGGGTGATTGAAAGAGAGAAAGCGCGTTTGAGAGAGGGTGATTGAAAGAGAGAGCGCGTTTGAGAGAGAAAGAGAGCTATTGGGAGAGAGAGCGTTTGAGATAGAGAGATAGAGCGTCTGAGAAATTTAGATCGTTTGCGAGAGAGTTTAAGAGAGAAAGTACATTAAAAATAATGTGAGATAAATTGTGTTATAGAGAGTGTATGTGAGGCTAGAGGGTGTGAGATAGAGAGAGAGTGAGATAATATTATATGAGAGAGAGTGTTTTATATATAGAGAGAGTGTGTGTGTGTGTGTGTGTGTGTGAGTGTGTGTGTGAGGGGAGAGAGTGTGAGATCGAGTGTGGGAGTGTGTGAAAGAAAGTCAGATAAAAAGAGAGAATGTTAAAATATAGATATGGTACCCTCTACAAAACACTACGGTACTTTGAAATAACATTCCCTCAAAATCAAATACCAACATGGATCCATAAATTAACTTACTGTATTTGAAAGAATGTTAAAAGATAGATGGGGTACACAAAACATTACTTTTAAATATCATATCCTCAATATTAAGCTGTAAAATAAAAACATATCTTCACTTGTGTATTTGAATTGTGTTACCATTAGCTAAAATGAACATCAAAACCCATTATTTAACAAAAATGAACACCCAAATTCATACTTAGATAGTTAAATAGCTATTTTTAAACATTAATCAAATAATTTTATCATTTTTGAGCTTATAATACATACCAAAACATATTTAAACATTATTTTAACATGCGCGAAATAAAACGTAGACAATATTTTCACGAACACAACTTGACCTTTTAGTTTTAAAATAATCCCAAATATTATTGATTTAAATGTGAATTAACGATGACAACATTCCAATAAAAAATAGATATTTACCTAGTTTAGGCATCTCAATTTAGACGTGCTATGTATGACCAGCGTGCTACTATTTGCTAAAATGAACATCAAACCCCATTAATTGAGTAAAATGAACATCAAACCCATTATTTGAAATACAAACAAACCAAAACTCAAACTCAGATAGTTAAAATGGCTATTTTTAAACATTATTCAAGATAATTTTATCGTTTTTCCGCTTATAACACATACCAAAACTTATATAAACATCATTTTATCATGCGCGAAACAAAACTTAGACAATATTTCCACGAAATTAACAACGTAGCCTTTTAATTTGTGAATTATGCTCAATATTATTGATTTAAATGTGAATTAGTGACAACAACATTCCAATCAAAAGTAAATGTTTCCCCAGTCCAGGAATCTCAAATTAGATGTGTTATGACCAACATCCAAAGATAGAATTGTGATGTGTTCGGACCAACAAATAAAGATTGATTTATTATTTTCCAGCCGAAGATATATATTTTATTTAGAGATTTACAACCATGCAGCGAATAATGGTTTCCGTGGTGATTAAACAGAGAATTAAAAACTAAAAATTATCTGTGAAAATCGGGATTTCGTGGAAAACTACTATTTTTCCCGACATCCTGGACTACTAACTGTTAAAATGAGTGTTCGTTTGACAAAATCTGTTCAGTCATTTACTCGTAATTTCTATTACCAGAAACGAGCCTATCAAATTATACATGAGATATTAAAATTTGGGCTCCGAGGTACACAATCTTGTTCGTTCACAGGGGTTACACATTTTTAAATTTCAAACCTCCGTTTGCGATAGCTAACGTTCATAACAGACACACAAACACTTCAGTAATACTTTCTTTCAGCACCTCAGAGATAAAGTTCTGTGATCGTCAAAAAAATCGAAATCGAGATTTTGATAAACGTAGACGATTCATGGCCCCCTGAACCAAACAAAAAAAGTTGTTTTAACAATGCCATCTGTCCATCTTTACCTTGGAATAGAGCCGAAACTATTTTACCGATTGGGCTAAAACTTATTATTTAGTGTGTTCATAAGGTCTCCCCAAAGGGTTTTTGGATTTATATATCCAATATTAAATTTAAGGGTCGTTTACTGAAGGGCAAAAACAGCAAAAAATCAATTTTCTCAAAATTTACTAAAACGACTTTGATCATTTTCAGCTCTACTGAGAATTTTGTATAAGGAAATGGTTCAACTAGAAATATATGTTTAAATCATTGTTGCATATAATTATTATAGTTTAAAATGCATGTACATTTTCCTGCTTTGGGAGCCGGGTAAGTATAATTCTCTCTTATATCTAAAGAATAGATACATTTACTAAAAACTTGTAAGAGTTGTGAAACGACATAGCATACATTGTTACAGAAACACTTCACCAAAGAGCAAAAAAGAAAAAGTATTCACTTTTACAGAAATCTTGAGAAAATAGGAACACCTTTGTCCACTAAAGAGCATAGCAATCAATTTGTTTTCAAATCACTGTATAAAATTATTAATATATTTGCTAAAGGCTCAGAAACTATTGGTTTTAAAGAAATATATTCCAAGTAGAATATTGTTATATTTAGTAGCACTACAACTTTATAATGATAGCCTATTTCTTATCTCAAATAGCTGCGGAGATACGATCAAAATCGGAGATTTACACGCTTTCAAATTACCTTTAAAGTAATTTTCATGGGAAAAGGAGAGTTTCCCATTATTTTATTTTTTGTAATGTTAAACAATGTATAGATTAGATACAAAGTTTAATTAAAATTGTTTGAGCGTATTATAAGAAAAAATTTTTTTTTTCTTTTTACCGATTAGTAAATTACCCTTGATTTTAGGGTTGGATATATAATTCTATAACTTCAGATAAACTCTTAGTAAAAAGTTTTAGACAATTGATAAATGGTTTTGGCTTTAAACCGAAATACTAACAGACGGCTTCGCGAAAATTACTTTTTAGATTTCAGTGCTTCGTTAAACGTCAAAATTTATCAACATATCAAGTTTTTTTCAACGATGACACTACTTTTTACTCTGAGGGATTCGAGAGAAAATAAATATAAAAGAATGAAATGTTAATCTTTAAGAATAGTTGAAAAATTAAATATAATTAATTTATAGTAGTTAAGCTAAACGTATCAACTGAATAAAGTCTTACTTATTTTGTCTTAAAAATTTTTGTTTAAGATTTTTTTTAAATATTGACATAGCTCGCGTTAATTTCTATCCCACTTTAAATGTATCCAATAAATCGAAACTTAAAAACATACTTTTATTTTTTCACCCCCTCTCCATAGATTTGAATCTTTGAGTTGATTATCATTCGCCTCTTAAACTTGCTTCGATAATAGAACCATTATGAAGAACATCTCTGAATAGGAACTTAACCTCAGAGAAGATATGGATGCATTAATTAAACTCTATGCTTACTTTGATTTAGGAAAATAAGGCCCACCGTTAGACATTTCTCCTCAGCCTCCACAATGTTCCCAGGTAGGTGGTTCTATTTTAACACACGCGTATTATCCCAAACTTTGCAAGCACAAAGTCTCTGCATTCATAAAGGTCTGCTGATTGTTTGTCTTTGTCGGTAGACGGTAGAAATAGCGACGGAAAACGATACAAAGAGAGAGACGAGAAACAATAGTCAACGCCAAAATGGGGAGAACAATCCAAAAGATCTCATAATTGGCGTGTTGATGTTCAAACGTAATGTTTTATAACATTTTATAAAATATTCCAAAATAGTTCTAACACGCGTTGTATAATAATATAAGATTTGAAAAAATAAAATTTATCATTATTGGTTTATTAGAACTGTGATAAAATTAAATAATGTACAGTGATATAAAATAGGGTGACCTGGTGGTCTAAGGGTAAGGTGTCAGACTTCTGTGTTGAGGGTTTGGGGTTCAATCCTCGGTCCCGGCACAGATTGATCTGATTGCCAAACCCTTCCTTCACCTATGACAAGACATGTATTAATCACAAATTGTGAATGTGTGGAATGCCAGGCCTCCNGTGTATTAATCACAACTTGTGAATGTGAGGAATGCCAGGCCTCCACCGTGGTTCGGATTCCACGCTAAACTGTAGGTCCTCCATTTCATCTCACAATCACCCTACCATTACACATTAGCGTAAGTGCGTATAACCCGAACGGATAGTAAGACGCGGTGCTAATAATAATAATAATAATAATAATAATAATAATAATAATAATGATAATAAATAACAATCATATTATAATTAGATAAAATTACAAAGCTAGAGAATATATATATGAATATATGAAAGAAAAAAAGTTCGAATTAAGGTTATTGAATTGAAAAAAACTAAATGTTAATGTTATAAATTGTGTAATATTGTACAATGAAATTAATAACATACCAAATTTTATAAATAATATAACATTATTTTTACCGATTCCTATATGAAGGATATGAATCAATAAAAATTAGTCAAAAAAATTAAATTAAAAAATATTGTCGTGAAACGATGTTTAACACATTAGAGCTTTGTTGATAACTGAACTTTGTATATTTTAAGCACATTTTTATATTGTATTTTCACATAATTTTATCCAGAAATTATCAGAACAGTTCATGTTTGATTTAATGATTGAGAAAGTATTTTAAATTGGCTTCTCTTCAATCTGAATAGGTATTCACAGATTAATGTAATAAAGAAATTGCCATACTGGGCCACGCGTTCTTCCACACGTCCGATCCCCGGGAATACAACTTAACAAGCCAAGAAAAAAAAAATCAAACAAACCAATTACCTAGCTTTGATTTACATTGGTCACAGAGAACTGCTGAGCTCTAGCGAGCAAGAGCAAAACAACTTTTTGAAAATACAAATAAAAACACTCAAGTAGACTAGCGAGATCTATTACCGTTTCCCTCGCACCCACCCACCCTGCGAGGTTTGACCTTGAAATGTTGTGAGGGTTGGAAAAAAGCAAACTGAATGTTCCTGACACATTTACTAGCTGCGCTTGTTCGAAAACTAATTACCGACAGTAAAGTCACTGACCAATAAAATCTACACAACCTAATGTAAATAATCCGGCAAGCATAGCAATATAACCAGATCATTACAATATTTACGATATTTGTGAGCAAAGAAGAGGATGCACAATATAACACTACTGGTAAAGTTATGAGGATTGAACTATCAACAAGTTAAATAAAGTCAATGTTGTAATTGAACAAATATATTTTGAAATTTCCTGACTTTTCCAGGGAGCCAATTTCTAACTTTTCCAGTTAATATAATATATTTTCAACATTATTTTATTAAGATCGAAACTTGATATAAAAATATTTTTACACATCTAAACATCCTGAATTATGTGTCTCTATGAAGGAGTTAAAGTTTTTCAGCCTAAAGAGATGGGATATAATGTATTTAAGGTAGGATTCCTTCGATGCATCACACGTCACGCTTCCATAGTTTGTTATGTGGCCAGTTCCTACGAGGCGACTGCGACTGCGACTGCGACTGGCGACCAGAGTGCGCGTCCAGCGTCTCTACATTGCGTCTGCGTCCACACTGCTCCGAGAGCACCGAGCAAGCGTGTGTTTTAGTAAAGTTGTATTCATTTTAGTTCATTTTAAAATTGGTTATTTGGAAATATTACTATTCTTTATGGGTGAACGATTAATGTAAATGGAATAGCACACAAATTAAGACAACATTTACATACACTAGTAAATAAACGTGCTTGTTTTTAAACTAATATAATCATTTTTATTACATGTATGTGTATAGTCCTGAAGTTATGAAATTGGTGTTCAGACTATTTTGTAATTAATTTTGTTTTAAATTATGACAGAAGTGAGAAAGACTTAGGCTGGAAATTGAAATGAGTATTTTTTTGTCTATAAATACATTTTTTTTTAAATATATCTTAGAATGTAAGTTAGCCCAGCTAACAAATAATACTAGAAGGAAAAACTCACTTGAAGAAGTAGGTGTCATTGTGGAAACCGAAGAAGGGCACTGTATAGGTCAGCATCCAGATGTTCCCCCCGCCGCAGTCATAGTAGGGTTTACTCCACTTGCCGTCCTCGTAAGTGACACTGAGGATCTCGTCAGGGACTCTGTTCGTGTGGGCCGTCTCGTTGTACGTGTAAGTGTTGAAACCTTTCACAAACAGGACCACAGCATAAGACATCATTTAAAGACGATTCAAAAGCATGCTTTTTAACGACTTAATCTAAGGAAACCAGAAAAAAATTTTGGAAGAAGTTTGAGTACCTCATTCTGATCGTAAACAAAACCGAAAAAATAATCTACAAATATATTTTTTTAAATGCCTCATGAAATTTATAATTCACGTCTAAAATAAATAAATGGTACTCCCAGATTACATGTTCTAATTCCAGGTCTAGCACTAAATCTGGCTCTGATTATTCACAGTTTATCATGAAATAATTATATATATATATATCTAATGTATGTATATATTATATAAATTAACTATATATATTATATATAATATATAATGTATGTATATATTATATAATATATAATGCATGTATATATTATATATAATGCATGTATATATTATATATAATGCATGTATGTATTTTATATGTAATGTATGTATGTGTTCCAGAAATCTAGAAGTCCCTTTTAATAGATATTAGATTTTATGAGGCAATTTTTTACGACCTTAATTTGCTTGTTTTGTTTGGCTTCTCACGGCATACCATTGGGAATAATTATTGTGTGTGTGTGTCATATATATATCTTAGGTGAATTGTAAAATCCGGCTTATTGGAAAAGGCGCCGTCAATTTACAATGGGCCAGGCTAATTGGAAAATAATATTATATTTGCTTACCAACCTAATAACTTTTAGGCTTATTGTAATGAGCCCATATAGCTTTAGGCTATTTAGGAAATGCACTTTTGTTCGCTCAATCAGTCTAGTTGATTCCAAGCTTATTACAATACACCCAAGATAATGAAGGCTTATTAAAAAGTCTACAGAAGCTGTTCCCAAACTGTGGTACGTACAATTATTCTCGATGGTATGCCGTGTGAAACTAAACAAAACCAGCAACTTAAAGTCTTACAAAAATGGCCTCATAAAATCTAATAAATATTATTACAACCTAGTCTATTGAAATTGACTTCTATATTTCTGGCACACAAATTCTTGAAGACATCCCAGAAAAATATGTAACCGTTCGTAAAGCTGTGAGTAAGGAATCAAAGTGTGGGGGCCAGGGATATGCCAGTTGCAAGTGTATAGTCTCAAAAAAATAGTGGCAACAAAAAAAGTGTGCCTGTAAGAAGGCATTTTACCCAATGCCTAGGGAATGGCCAGACTGAGTGAGAGAGTGACTAAAAAATAAAATAGAACACTTTGGTTGTAATGAGAGGTGGCCAGACTGTAGCGAGCGACCGAGAGCGTGCGTTTGACCCGGTACAGTCTAGTTTACAGGCGCTAGGCAATATTATTGTATGTTGGTTCATTGAGTGTGAGGAAAACTTCTCATTTTGACATTTTTATTAATATCGATAGGTTTAGCACACTTACTACTTCAATATTATAATCAAAGTAGGGCTTTACAAATAAGAACTACCATTACTTGTACACGCGTGGGCCTATGTTGCTTTTGTTAAAGAAAGCTAACTATTTGTATATTATATTTATTATTATTTTTCAATAACTGTGACTTAAACATAGAAGTTTGTAGTAAATTTTCCTTTGTATATCACAAAAAAAGTCGTACGTGTTAAGTGTGAATTAACAATGGTAAATGTCACAATGCACTCATAAACGCGTATATTTATTCGGTAAAAGAAAAGTAAGTATACAATTTGTATCTGTATTATTATTATTCTTCAATAACCATTACTTATTCATAAAAGTTTGTTACTTTTTTTTCCCCTCTTTTTTACCATAAATTACTTGAACTTGAGATTTTTAATCAAACCTGACAATCGTACGGAAATTAGTAAGTTAATTTAAGAGCATGATGAAAGAGAAAAATATTATATTCT
Organism: Timema bartmani; assembly: GCA_902151455.1. NCBI lineage: Eukaryota > Metazoa > Arthropoda > Insecta > Phasmatodea > Timematidae > Timema > Timema bartmani. The sequence goes on along the minus strand of CABFWB010002926.1, from coordinate 78,744 downwards.
GTGGACCAGCGGCTCCTAAACATTTGGAATGGCGTACCACCCCAACGATTTCCGTAATTTGGAGTAGGGGCCACCGTTTGCGTGTTTAGTACAAGACTGTGCAGATGCACCATCTGTATGATCTTGAACAAGTGTTGCCACCCTTATAACCACTTTTTAGATCTGTTTTAATTTAGTTTAGACTAGGTCATAATATATTTACTAGATTTTACGACTTTAATTTGCTTGTTTTGTTTGGCTTCTCACGGAATACCATCGAGAATAATTGTACGTACCACAGTTTGGGAACAGCTTCTGTAGACTTTTTAATAAGCCTTCACTATCTTGGGCGTATTGTAATAATCCTGGATTCAACTAGACTGATTGAGCGAACAAAAGTGCATTTCCTTAATTGACTAAAGCTGTAGGGGCTCATTGCAATAAGCCTAAAAGTTATCAGGTTGATAAGCAAATATAATATTATTTTCCAATTAGCTGGGCTCATTGTAAATTGACGGCACCTTTTGTAATAAGCCGAATTTTCCAATTCACCTACGACATATATATTTACGTTCTTCCTAGGATGTCTTCGTGGACCCCCTGGGGTATTTACATACGGAAAAAGGACAACTACAAAAAGAAAACTTCTCTGCTTTTATTAACATCAAGATGAAGTTTAATCAAACCATTTTTTATATAATATGTATAAATAAATCTATATATATATAACAATATATGTGTAAGTTGTCTAAGTTTTCTCAGAGGGCTAAACAACAGGGATAAATTTATATCTGTAAAATTATCCCTAGCTTATCCTAAAGAGATCCGAATCTCCACCTCCTTGTCATTCGTAATTCAATATATTGCAAGCTTATCACCCTAGACCAGTGATTTGCAAAAGGTGTGCTGCGGTCACAGTCCAGAACGACACACATCGCTGTTCAATAAGAACACAAATTAAGGTGTAAGCGCAAGCCGTGCGTCGTCCGCATTTCTTACACATGCTTACAAATATTTTAAATACATCTGACAAAGTAAAAAAATTTATGGTTCACCTAAATTACTAGTGGTTTGATTGAGATGTTCTCAGATGTTAAAGAAGCGGGCACAGAAAAATAAATCTAACCTTTAATCTTGGGACATTTAAAATCAAAAAGGTTTTATGTCATACTAATGTCAAATCTACATTAAATAAAAATACTAACCAGTAAAATAATTAAGGGCATTTGAGTTTCAAAATTTGTGTTAAAGTTCGCTTGGGAATTTATAGAACATATAGGTTATACTCAGATAATACAAAATAGCTGCTATTTGGTACTTATATATTTACATTTGGTAGTTTTACATGAATACAAAAACCCGTTTTGTTAATATCAAGGCCTTTTGTTCTTCCTGTTATATTTATTATATTATTAGTAGACCTATGTGTTAAATAATATTTACTTTTATAATTACATTGGGAAATGACATATTCGTTGAATTCCCAATATGTTTGTTTTGAAAGTAATCCTATTAATTCACATCAGGCTCAGATGATAATAATAAAACGTGCTTCGCACCAACAAGCAATTATTGTATGAATATTAAAACCCATTAATTTAGCTGAAATTTATTTCTAAATTTGAATATTTTGGGAATGTGTTTTATCATTTGAATATTTAAACTTATTATTCTACAACATTATTAGGTACAGAACATTTTTAACTAACAATATCCGGTCACAATTAGAGGTAGACTACCCTTAAACCAGACCAGTAGAGAGGGTAATTTACATCATGAACAAAAAATTATACTATACTTTTCTAAATCTGATTCACCGTACAACCGTTGGAATGGGTGAGTAATCAATTTTATGGTGCCACTGCGTGTACCCAAGCCAAAACAGCGTGCCACGAAAAAAATAAGGCTCATTATGTGTACTGTGAACCTAAAAAATATTGCGGAAAACTGACTTAGACCTCAATTTCGGTTAAGTATATCGCGGTGAAAAGATTTGAATTGATGTATCTTAATCAGACTTTACTTTGTAGCTACCATACGAACTCAAGATCTATGCTCGCAAATGACATAAGGGTAGTTTTCCACATACATTCTCCATTCTATTTTCTCATTAATAATGTGGTTCACTGTCTCTAAAATTACTACCCAAATGCTACCTCTTTGATAAAGCCTAACGGCCATTTAAATTAATCAAATAAAAACTAAATTTATCAAATGCATAGCTAAACAATTAATAAAAGAAGTACATATTTACGTATTCTACATTCATATATTTAATTTGATTGGTGCCAGCCCTTACAAACGGCCACAGTATTTATAAATAAGATTTTATTTGGGGGGAAAATATTGTAATATTTTTTTTGTTTCAACAAAAAAATACAAGCTCGATCTATTTTTATTTGTAATATTGTTACTTAGAAAAATTTTCTCTTGCCCCGTTTATGCCGATAAATGTTGAAATGTTTTGATTTGTTGATGGACACGATAGTCTAATTAGAGTGATTAAACAATTAGAGTTTGTTTATTGTTAAATCTATGTATTTTTCTATGTGAATACATTTTTTTAATCCGGCCCAATCAGCAATTTCAATACTCTTATATGGCCCTATTCTTAAAAAGTTTGAGGACCCCTGGTATATGAAATACTTAGCTTCAAATCAATTAGCAGTTGAAAATGTAGTAATGCGGTAGTCAGTGATTAACTTAGTAGTTCATTACAAATGCGGCTACCGGGAGTCCAACTTGGACTTGTTATAATAAAGCAAAAGTTTAACAAGCAGGTTTAATTAAAAGGTTGTTTGGAGATTGTGGGTGAATATAGATTTTTTTATTTCATTTTATTATTAAGTACTGTATTGTCTGACTTATCTCTCATTCGGTAGGTCGTCTTTTTAAGGTGGGGACGCAGGGAACGTGAGTAAAGAAGGAACAGTGTTTTACATTGTTTATAGCTAAACTTCTTTTGGTCAAAATAAATCAAATATTACTGCCATATGCCATACAAACATAGAGAGTAATTTTCTTCCTAGGGTGATATCAACAGTTGTTGAATATATGTCATGAGCATAGTGGCATTATCCAACAAACTTTTTAAATGAATAGAAAAAGTTATTATTAAATTCCAGGACATCCTTGACAGATATCCAACAACTGTTGATTTCACCATGAGAATAAATTTAAGCGCTATGTTTGTATATAAGCATTAATTGATTTATTTAGTTCAAAAAATTGGTTTTTTCTATACAAAATCTAAAAACACAGGTCTTTTCTCACGTTCCCTACATTCCCACCTGAATTAAGAGACTAAATATGTATGTTTAGAGAAATTGAGATTTCTTTCTACCACAATGAAGACAAGAAGGTTGGAGAACTATGTTTGATTTTTTCCGTGAAATTAAGTTAATTTTGTAGGTTCACTGCTGAAGAATTTGTTTAAAACGTTACGGCTAAACAACTCTGGTAATAAAAATAATAATAAAACAAACACATTAACTTAATAAAATCAGGTAAAACCATCTGTTTAGGAAGGAACATTTTTCTTTGAATTGGAGTTTTGTCCTGAACACTGATTCAATTTAATTTTATTTCATAACCTTTACTTTAGTGATGGTATTGGTTGTTCTCACAAACTTTTATTTCTCTTCCAGTTCCAAATATATTATATATTTTATATCACTAATCCCCAGGATACTAATTTTAAAATTCCGACATACAACATCAGGAATGCAGGAAATAATCGCTTTTCACTAGCTCAAGGCTACCCCCGACGCTGATTTGTCAGCTAATGACCTCTCTACTGGTCGGGTTTAAGGGTAGTCTACCTCTAATTTTGACCGGAGACTGTTAGCTTAAAATGTTCCGTATCTAATAATGTTGTAGGATAATAGGTTTAAATATTCAAATGATAAAATACTTTCCCAAAATATTCAAATTTAGAAATATATTTCGGCTAAATTAATGGATTTTAATATTCATACAAAAATTGCTTGTTGGTGCGAAGCACTTTTAATTATTATCACCTGAGCCTGGTGGGAATTAATAAGATTACTTTCAAAACAAACATATTGGGAATTCAACGAATGTAATTATAGAAGTAAATATTATTTAACACATAGGTCTACTAATAATATAATCAATAGAACAGGAAAAACAAAAGACCTTAATATTAACAAAACGGGTTTTTGTATTTATATAAAACTACTCAATGTAAATATGTAAGCGCTAAATAGCAGATATTTTGCATTATATGATTATAACCTATATATTCTCTTTATTCCCAAGCGAACTTTAACACAATTTTTAAAACCAAATGCCATTAATTATTTTACTGGTTAGTATTTTTATTTGATGTAGATTTTACATTAGTACAACATAAGACCTTTTTGATTTTAAATATGCATCAAATGATTTTGAAATTACTAGAGGACTTATATTGAACGTAAATATAATTCCATTAAAAATATTTGAAAATCAATCGCTAAGTTTAAAGAAATGATATAACCGTACAAAACAAATTTATAACTTTGATTTTAGCACCGCTTCTTACTATCCATTCGGGCTATAGGTTATACGTCTTAACTAATTTTTAGGCCTGTCTACGACAAGTTGATTATAATGTTAATCAACTTAACAAAACCTAACCTTCAATAGTTGTTAAGAGCATGAAAGGTTGGGCTTTGTAAAAATAAAAGTGTGTTTATATCAGTTAGCACGTAAGATAGGATAAAGTGAGAGTAAACTAAATAAATTCCTATTTATTAATTTGAAAAAAAAATCCGTCATATTCTACCCTTTAGTCTATACTATAAGTGTTCAAGGTTTTAGCTTTCTATGACATCTAGGGCCTACTTGAGTGTGTGGAAATATACACACATACACACACTAGAAAATTATATATATAATTCTCTAGTGTGTGAGTGTGTGTGTTTGATAGCTAGATTTACAATGTGTTATAAATGAGGAATAAGATTAATTACCGGGAGTTTTACCAGAATTTACGGAAGGGAGAATATAAAAACGTTTAGGAAATACCACTCTCAGTACACTCAGCCGGGACTTGATTATCAATATTTCCACCATCGGCCAACCAGACAAGGTGAGTGTGACGTTTAGTACGCGTGTTCATCCATACTGGTAATAGTTATTATGGTTGTAGGTAATGCTTATAAATAAAATGATTTGGTGCTACTTAGAGTGCAACTTAATTAGGGCGCAAACTTACCCATACAACCTCAAATAATGTTGTCTCGCAGTTTGCATTAACAAGCTGTCAAACACACACAAAATAAATACGTGAAATTAGCTATTGGAATGAGCTAAATGTAAATGTTATTTTCAAATATGGCAGCGTTCCGCCGTCCTCCTCATTAGTAACATAAACAGAGACATACCACATATATAACATGACAGGAATGAACAGACATACATGTTCAACGATGGTGCGGTTGGAGAGGGGGTAAACACTTGCCAAGATAAAAACGGCTACGATTCACACAAAAATCTTTTACATACACCTAAAAGACTACATTTTTACCATCCTATTTTTCGGTAGAACTTTTAGCATGGAGAGGAAAGGGAATTTTTTAAGATATAATT
>CABFWB010002926.1:50576-73146 GCA_902151455.1 Timema bartmani | reverse complement strand
AAAAAAAAAAAAGCGTTGGATATAAAATCAACCGGAAAAATTAGCTCGTTCAACTCAAAATTTAAGAAACGATTCACTTGGACGTAAAATCATATAAAGATGATTCAAAATAAAGAATTTTGATTATTAAAATGTCCATTATGGCTGGGATGTCAATAACCAATTTTATTAAGATGCTCTTTTGATAATATATGAGGCTATTACAAAAATATTGTGTACGATTATTCGAGATTTTCTATCTGTAGTCTTAACGTAGGTATATGCATACAAACTAACGGGAAATTGAATGAGGAACAATTATTTTTTGTTTTTTGAAATCAAGATAAAGTTAAATCAGATCAAAAAGTTTTAAACATGGGTTTTAAGATACATCTAAGAAGTTGAGCTAATTTTCGTGACTAGCATTGGTAATAATGCACTGAATGAGAGTCGTGCATAGCTAGTTACGCTGAAACTTAGTGTTAGGGAGGTGAAATGTTCACATCCAAGCATACCTTATGTAACGCGTTGATTAATTCTTAACACGTAAACGCAATGAAGCCCTATAAAAGGTTAAAACTATTACTACCAGATCTAATAAGTTTTAATAATGTGGGGCAGATATACACTCACTGCGACAACGCAAGCAGGAGACGCCCAATTCTCATCAAAAGTTGCCCCAGCGAACGTAGCAACTTGGCTTGGAAGACCAACACGCACACATCTAACACCTGAGACAGACGACGAGTAAATGAGAGAGGCTTCATTCCAGAAAATACCAACTGTCACCGACTATCACTAGTGGTCATCTAGTGTGATGTCTGATGATCACCACCTCCTCTTCGTACGTGGAGAAAACCTTGCCAAATTGCATTAGTCCCACTGGTATAAATAGGACTGTCCTTGGTTCACGTCTATCTATTCTATTGTAGCCACTTGACGGAGGAACTGCTGGAAGATATTCACGAGCATCAACTAGGAAGACGTACTGACGACCGCGATGGTTGAGGAGTCTATATAACCTCCTCGCTGCATAGCAAGCCAGGCGGATACTATAAATATTGAGGGATGTCGTGATATTTTGTTGAGCCTTGAGATCTATTGTTCAATGTACATATGACGTAGTTTTTGTATGTCAATACTACTGACCTTTTCCCTAAGCCCATATGGCATAGTTTATAGAGTTATGCGCTCGTTTCTATGTCTATTAGGTTTAGTCGCCAATATTAGGGTCAAGATTAGACTTCTTAGACTATTTGACCATGCTGCGGCTAGTTCAAAGAATATAATTCAATAATGGAGGATACCAGTTTATCTATTGCAATGTTTCACGACCTAATGGGTCTAAAACTGACACTTGTCTCTGATATGTCAAAGTGTGTACCGGCTTGCGGTGCGCAACCTGTGGAAATGCTATTTGTCCATATTAGTGGCCCACAGGATTTTGTCTATTGTGTACGGTCCTCTTGTGGCACCTTTAACTTTAGTAAGAAAAAATATGATCACTTTTTTGCCTAGTAATATTGTCCCATTAGTAGGGTAACAGGATTAATATAATATTGATGGTTCTGGCAGTACTAATCAGGAAGAGTCCGGCCATAGTATCAGTAGCATCTAGTTTCCTGGTAGTTCGCCTTGTACTGGTTGTAAAATTATAGTTTTGCTTCTAGGAAGTTATAACGTTATAATGTCTAGTTCTCTCTGGAGTTAACTCACGCTAATTATATCATGCTAATTATCTCATGCTAATTATCTCATGCTAATTATCTCCCTTGTAACTCCATAAATTAGGGCTAAATTTGTGTGGCTTAGTTCTTTATAATGTTTTTAAGTGCATCAGCTAGAAGTTTGTCAGAAGGCAGGAGTAAAATCATGTATGGTAAATTTGTAATTAGATTTGATTACCGCCACTAATTCATATTACCGTGGAGTTTCTGCCTTTCATTCCATTTGGTAAATTAGTATATGTCCTGATCTAACGAGTTACAAGCTTTTTAATTTTTACACCTATGACCTATAAGTGTGGGTTTTCAGGGTGTTCCTAGGGGCTTCACACCTGATACTCCTTTGTCAAGCTATTTATATAAATATATCCGTTCATTTTCTAATGCTTAAACAATAGAAGGTTTGATTAGTTTCTAACTGTAATACTATGTACTTTCTATTGACTTGTTTGAATATTAATAAACAGATTGGTTATACTTGTCAAATATTCTCATTCTTTGTTCCTTGTAATCAACATTTGTAAGTACTATAGATGTTGTATTTAAATCGTTATTTTATAGGTATTTGTAATGTCTATCAAAAGAGATACATTCAGATCATATTATTTGACATTCTAATATGTGAAATTAGATCAAGGAACTTTTGTCAGATTCCTGTAAAATTTAGACTGAAACAATTAATACATTGTTATTGGAAGTGTCACATCAAATTAAACTAAGGAGTAGCTCACAAAAACAAGTTAACTTTTTCTTTTCTTACCACATCACCACTTGAAAAACAAACACTTGATTTGATTTATATTATAATGTGTGGAGTGTTTCTAAGTATTTTAAAATGTAATTATATTTTTCATACTTTTTTTTTAAGAGGGAGAAAATGTCGTATGCAAGCGGAAAACGGGAAGCTTGGTTAAACAAAACCATTTCGCTTTTTACTTTTTTTTATTATAAACATTCTACAGTGCAAACAAAGTTACTTTAATTTTAAATGTATTCATACTGTATTACACAGCAAGAATTGTTTGTCGTGGGTTTCATATCATGTATGTGAAAATAACGTATGAAGTAATTTTCTCATACATTCATAAAAGGGTTTTAGCGAAAAACCGACTGTAAGGGACAGAGCAAATAGATTTTAGTTTAATATACAACCTCCCAAAAATGAGCCCTACAAACATGATTTGTGATGTCCACATTTACATATAGACACGTTCTTGAAACTTTGATATGTTATTTACATAATTATGTTAACAATATATATCCACAGTTGTTTTAGCAGCACACACACAACACTTTTCATTGAAAGAAATACAAAAAATAATATTAAGACAATCTCAGCATAACTTATACATTTTTTAAAGCTTTATACATACGTCCTAAAAAAAAGTGAGCATAAAACACAGTAATATCAGTGGAGTTTCTATAATAGATTCATGAACATACCTTACGCACAAACAGATATTTTCAAAATTGAAAATTTTGTTAAGAAAGCTACAATCAGAGAAATTCTTATTTTTAGATAAATTTAACATGGTTGTTATATGTTACATTTTTACTAATTTAGACAAAATATTATATTTAATTACTTTATTTGATATGAAATAATATCTTAACATTGAATCAAATTAATTAAATTAGAAATTCTCAAGGTAAAATTGAAAATTCCAACTATTCATACTTGCGAGTCTGGTTCGAAAGACTATTAAGACTCCTATACTCAAACTCGAATTTTGAGTACTGGCACAATCTTAAAAATAATAATAATAATAATAATAATAATAATAATAATAATAATAATAATAATATAGCAAATATTACAAGAGGGTACACTAAAATACAATCTATTCTTAATTCAGACCAATAAAACACACTTATCTTTCCTAGCATGTAGATTTTTGTCAAAGCTCACATTGATGTGATTTTATGTTTTTTGTATTTTATGAGAGAAATTCATCCCAAAAAGTTTCGTTAATGTTAATGCTAGCATTTAAATGTCAACTGTAAAATAAAAGTTTGTATTTTCTGAAATTTAACCTTCAATTTATGAACCAAATTATTGTGTATGCACACAAATAACTAAATAGCTTTTCTTTTGAACAGGTACATCACTCAGTCCCCCAGCCGTCTGTTCATCCCTGTGGGAGAGGAAACATCGATTCTACCATTTATATATTCCAAGATCGGGCGTGGTGTAACACGAACAAGACTGGAAATATTTCAACTCACTCCGAGTGGACAGAACGGATTGCGCAGAAACTTTGATGATGACGTTGATGATTAAATTTATGTTTCTACCTTGGTGGTCCGTGAGTGTGTGAATTCACAGTAATCAAAATTATAGTTTTTATATTCTTTCTAAGCTTAGGCTTACTACCCGTTCGTGCTATACTCATATTTACTAGTTACGATAATATATTATAGGGAATAGGAATGTTGAACTTAGAGGTAGTATACTTAAATTTAATTGAAGGGAGAGCGAAAAAATATTTTGTAAATACCAGCCTCAGTACACCCGACTGGGATTGAGCCCCTATCACCCCTTCATCGGCAGTCTAGTCTATTGCAAGAATGACACCTTAGGACATTCGACCATCGAAGCAGGTCACTAATATATAAGCTTTTAAGTAGAAATAGGGATATCTAAATTCGAAACCTAACAAATAAAATAATAATGCTTCTTGCTGTTGTTTTTTTTTTTGCATCACTCCCTACTTCCCATTCGGGTTATACGCCTAATTACTAATTACACTAATAGGTAGGGATTAGGAAGGTTTAATCGAGAGGAGGCACCCAAATTTGCGTGGAAGGAGAGTGGAAAACCATTTAGGAAACACCATCCACAGTGCACCCGACCGGGATAGAAGGGTGAAACCCTTGATGCTGTGACGTAAAACTTTGGGTTCATCAAGCACTTTACTAGTGGAATGGACTAATTAAGACGAAGATATGCTGAAAAACCACATTCGAATGTTCAAAACAAAAAAGGTAATAGTTGTTGGCAAAAATAGAACCATATATATATACGCAAACAATCAGGGGCACACCCACTGGAAGGGGGGGGGGGAGGGCTTTGAGGGCTGAAGCACACCCCCATAGCTGAAGGCTCTCCCCCAGAAAATTAAGAATATTACAAAAATATGCTTAGCACTATATTCTATAAATTATATTTTGTTTAATTATATTTCATACTAAACAAATAATTGTGTGCAGTAATTAGGGCTTTTCAAAGAAATGCTTTTTTCTGTTGATTTTTAATTTTACTTTAAATTAGCACTTAAATAAAAACTGGACCTGTGATACCGTAATATTTACTAGAAATCGTTAGGGTCTTTACTCTTTGTACATAAGGTTTTCAAGTGGGTACAGTAATTGAAATTATTATTTTAGAGCAATTATGTAAACACTAATTGTACCAGGAAGGGGGGAAAGGTGCTGTTGATATTTTCATATACCTCCAACCCCTCCAACAACTGCAAATTCTGAGTGTGAAGAATTTATAGACATAGAACTGTTAACCGGTGGCGTACAAAGTGACAGAGGGTAGGCCGAGGACCCAATTTTGGTACAAATTAGCTTAAATTATTAGCATTTGAATCATTTGAAATAAAAAAATTTCCAGGCCCCACTTTTTAGGGGGCATCGCTGATCCTCATTCATTCATTCATTTTGGATGACTCATACTCTGTGTTTCATCACCAGTGAATAAAATATGGCCGCTGCCAACTTCGTTCATCATTCCTCTTTGATGATCACTTTAGATGATTGTAATTTTTACATTATTCGTTTTTCAGTGATTCATCTAAAGTGATAATCCAAAGTGACCAGTGTAAATTCGCCTTAAGACACTACTCCAGCAATAGAATAAACAAGGGGTCAGCAACGTGGTTCCCGCGAGCCCCATGGCGCCCTCTTTGACAGATGTTTGGCAATTTTAGGCGCTCGCCTTATATTTGGTAATTTTGTACATTTTTCGTTAAATAGTTTTGTTTGATAAATAACAGGATGGTTACTGAGTATTAATTGAAATTAAAAATCTTTATTATGTAGTCCTCAATTTATTATTCCATTAATATCTTCATAAATAAGCTTTTAAAAATAGGCCCATTTTGTAACATGCCTCAAATATGAGGCTCAAATATTTAAATCTGAAGAATGATAATTCTATAGTTTATGTTTTGTTTATTACAATTAAGATATGTATATTCTCAATTTGTGATTAATAAATACATAAATAAAACGTGAAAATTCAAATTTAAAAATATATATATTTTTTGGCGCCCCGTGAGTAAAACCTATTTTAGAAAATAGCTCTTCATGCTTAAAAGTTTGCCGACCCCTGGACTAGACTGTCGATGACTGGAAGGTTGTTTTGATAACATTTGGATGTTCTGAAAAGATAAAAAGAAAAATATGTAGTTCAGCTCGAACCAGACTTACCATCATGTTACGGTTTTATGCATTTATTTCTATTAAAAAAAAGTGGAATTGGATCAATTGAAACCATATTACCATAGTTTTAAAATTACAACAAAATTGAAAAAAATATCATTTAAAATTGATAAAAAAAAACTTTATAAACCGATCCAAATTTCCCTTTTGTCAAATGAAGAATGCAGAAAAGCACACTTCGATTCATTTTCTGGTTTAAGCGTAATCTAGTATATAATTTTCCAGTTATTCGGCCGTGAGGTTAGAATGTTAGGAGAGAAAAAGCGTGAATTCATGTTTTAGTCCCACCATCTTCGCTTTTCCATTTACCCCCCTTTCACATTTCTCGAACGTTAGTCATTTGAATATTAAATAAGGCGCAGTCTAGTTCGATCGTCTCTGTCTCCGCATAGCGTTGTGTTTCAAATTGTAGTTATTAGAAAATATCTTGATGTCAATTTGAATGTTATGTAAATGTTTCGTCAGTTTTAGAGTGGGCTTTTTTTTTAAAAAAGATTATGAAGGAAGATAAATTTAAATTTGAGTTTACTAAAGCTGAAATTATATACCTCATCTACAAGAAAAGCTCAGTTGCTGGCCCATCTACCTACTGAACTAGATGTTCCAGGTTCAATTCCTGGCAAGGCTTAAAACATTGATAATTTTTTAAATTGAAACTTCTCCTTCTTTAGTGATGAGTATACATTTACCCATATCAGTGGCCACATGATATAACGCGCTACTCTCATGTTAGACTAGACTGCCGAAGACGGGGAGATCGAGGTTCGATCCCAGTCGAGTGCACTGAGGGTGGTTTTCCATAAATAGTTTTCCACTATCTCTTCACAAAAATGCGGGTGCACTACCTCTAAATTAAACCTTCCTAATTCCTAACCCATTAGTGTAATTAGTATGTAGGCGTACAACCTAAACGGTTAGTAAGACGTGGTGCTAAAAATAATTTAAAATTGATACATTTGAGAAACCAGATATTTCTGATCTAGAATTAAGATACTATATCAGCACGCGACTTATAAACTAAGTCAGTTTAAAGTTTATATAAAATTTTATAACAATAATACAATCACAACTATTGAAGAGTTTATCACAGGCATTTTAATGAGAGATATTTTTTTCCGGACTTTTATTAAAAGTTTTTCTCATGGGAGGTGAATATCGAGGAAGCTACAAATTTTAACCTTGGGTTTGGTTTGAATCTCGGTCAGAGAAAAGATCCAGTATTTCTGTGGAACGAAATTAGTTGGGAGTGCGTGGTATTTTTAGATAACTATAAATTTGGTGTAAGTTGTATGATGAGCTACTCTAAGAATCCAAATATAATAAAAATATAAGGTTGTTAAGGAAAAAGAGCCATGTTGTGACATTTTTACGTGAACCATATTTTGGAATAACGCATCTTAGAATTAAATATTGCGTTTGAGCGCTGAATATCTGCACGGAAATGTCTCGCTTACTGAGGCAGCCCCCTTAAATGTATCAAACATGAATATTCTACAATGCTAAGTTTATGTATATTTAAGTACACGTGCTCTTTTACAGTTCTCAGCCGATTTGTACTAAATTAGGTAAAATATGTGCCCCCAGCATAAGGTTTTGCACGAGCAGGTTGATTCAATCCGTTCTTCCATCATTTTATTTTAGGCACATTTATATTATATCAGCACTCATTAAATTGATTCCACTCACCTACACTCTGGTTTAGATGGGAAGAAACATTTTGAAGGTTATAAAATTCACCGAAATAATCTCCATTTATTTATACGTAAATTCATGTGATTTGTTACGTTTCATAGATAATATCAATAAAATGAAAAATAATTATTATTTATTCAAAGGTTTTCAATGTTGACCATTATACAATTTTTATTGTATTTTCTCAAAGTCCCTTCCTATAAAAATTCTACTATAGCTACATCCTTTAGGTCTAGCCGTAAATAACATATTTCATAGTTAAATTATTGTCCACCAGAGGCATTATTGTTCAAACAGGACTTGTAAGAGGGAAATTAATTTTTTTTTAGGCGGTGCAGCTTTTAATTTATTTTTGATTGTGCTAAATTGTTCAAATCTAACTCGAGAAACAATGGAAAAAGTTTTCATTTCGCCTCTAAAGTAATATCTGGGGGCTTACTGACAAATACCCATTACAAAAATAAAATAATAATCGAAGCACATTAAGTGACTATAACTTTATCACTACCAATTATTAAATATTTTCAACTCTGCTACCATTTATATTTTAATCAAATGTTTTAAGGGAAATAATTTATACAATAAATGTGAATATTCCTTTTATGTAGCACTAATATATGAATCAATTTTTTTGTTAACGATCAGTGGTGTTTTGTTTTTTATAATAATATTCGTCATAACTAGACACACTTTAATTAATTTAAGTGATAAAGATGAGTAAGTTATAATTTAGAATAAAAGTACCTTTACTTGCGTGGGAAGAGAGCGGTAAACCATTTAGTAAAAGCCGCCATCAGTACTCCCAGCCGGGAATAAAACCCCGACCTCCTTGTCCTCAGCAAATAGACAATATGAGCCTGATATTTATTCCACGTGCCTCCTATGCGTGTCTCAGTGGAAGTTCATAGAACAATGAAGGTAAAGGTATTTTGACCTAGCCGAGATTCGAGATGGAGTAGGTTGGATATTTCCTAGTCCAGGGATAGTGCGGCCTTCATACATAATTTGTCAATTATGTATTTTCATCGTTTATAAACTATACTTTTTCTATTGGCATGTATTTCGTTACTTTTAAATAAAATTGTTAGTTTTAAATTATAATGTCACAAAAAATTATCCATTCTTTTTTATCTCTATAGTTGGCACAATATTATATTATCATTAACTTGTCACCAGATACCACTATGGGCGCCTGGCATAACGTCATCTTTATTGGGAAACAGCAGTCTCTAGTTTCACACGTGTTTTGTTAAGTGTTAAAATGTTTATTTCGTAAAACTCCATTTTTGGATTTACTTTTCATTAGATTTTAAAATGCTTATTCGAAGATAAAATATCTTAGTATATTATATACTTGTATGATACATAGCTACAGTCCACTTTAAAAATGGACACAGATACATCGAGAACAAACGTGAAAAAGGCAAAAACAAAAATCACGGTTTTATCAAATATTTTATAGTTCGCGTAATTGTTTTAAAGTGCTCCTTTATGAATGTATTAAAAAATAAAAGGTAAGGCGTGCAAATAAGGCCCACTTACAAAATAATTGCTTATACAATATTTAGAAATAGTTAGAAAAAGATGGGTCTTAGGAAAAATATTAGTTTATTATTTTTCTAGTTGAATATTGTATAAGCGTAACTATAGCATACACCTTAGTTACTATTTAAATACAAAATCAAATGTATGTAATTGGGCCATATTACCTGCATTAGCATATAGTAAGGCCCATATAAATAACATCAATTTAATCCTTAAATCAGTCATAAAATATGTAAGAAAAAAGTTGTATATCAAAACATAATGAGAATAATAAAAGCATCAATCACCTCTAGTTTAAAAAAAAATTGTCATGGAAATAAAATTCTAAGTGTGTGCAACATTTGATGCAAAAAAAAGAGGGACTTCAATTAATTTGCCTGTATCCTGTATGGTGGGAGCTATAAATTCAAAGAATTTAGACAAATTTATCATATGTGCTAGATTATCAAACCATTAAAAACATAGCCTAACACTGCTGGTGACACTCATTTTAACAAAACATACAATAAAATAAAAATAAAAATGAGAAAGGTGAAAATAAATCCTTTACGTGCATTCCTTTATAAAGACAAAATCAAAATCTATGTTATACGATATCATAAAGCACATGTTGATAATCCCTTCAAGTTCTCACCACATAATAAAAGGGAAATAGATCAATAGAATAAATTATTTCCTGAGATCGTTCATTACATAAAAAATAAATTATAGTCATTGTTTTATGAAGAAAAGCCAAACAATCTTTGTCATTAATAATTTTAATCCCCATATTAAATTGAAACTATATTAAAAACAGACGAGAAGTTACAGCTTAAGTTCAGAGCAATACATTTCATTAATTACTAATTACATTCAGGACAAATAAAATCTTCGTCATATACTGTGAGTCCAACACAATCCTCATGTATCCAAGTATTGCATGAATGACATGCTCGCATGTCTGCAACAAAACCTTCCTGACAGACACCACATAGACAGATCTCTTATATAGGGTCTTGGCCAACATTTTATATGGATGTTTGAGCCATGGCAGAGATATTTCGCTCCAAGGCTTTGTCACAATCTTTTCCAAAAATATTTCTTTTCAAAGTTTGAGCTCTGTAATTAACGGCCTTTTTGTGGTGGGCTGAGTTGCGTTTAAGTTTGATGAGAGGTGTAGAAATAATTTCTTAAAATGATTATTTCTTTAGTGTTACCAATCTTTGTGAGAGAGGCATGTCATCGTCTGACTCTTCTTGATGTGATACAAGACTGGGTGCGAATGCTTCATCGGGTATCACAACACTATTACATGGCCAAATAACCGTTGCCCTAAAGCCACTGGAAATGTTGGTTTTGCATACATTTACTCCATATAGGAGTGAATACTCGAGAAACGGTCTTCTTAGTAAGCTTACAGTTTGGCTCCTCAGGATCCCCACCCCAGAACAAAATAAGCTGCTAGTCCCAGGAGTGCTCAAATGACCGGAATACTTCCCTATCCAAGGGTTGCAGCTCGTGAGTTGTGTTGGACGGTAAACAAAACAAAGTATTATCATATTAATCTGCTTTATCGATATTTGAAATGTCAAGGTTACATTTTGCTCCATCGAGAATGAGCAGTGTGAGGCCAAGAGGTTTTAATTCACCAAAATGGTCTATCCATTTGACAAAAACTTCAATTGTCATGCTGCCTTTGCTTGTCATTTCTACAACCGAGCTATCAGGCGGTCCATACATGAAACTTTGCCTGTACCTTACACCCCTAAATATAACTATTGGTGGTATCACGTGACCTATAGCACCTGTACATGTAACCACAGTCACATTTTTATTATATTCTTGAGCTACAAGAGCATTCACTTGGTTCCGTTTTCTGCTAAAACTGACTGTTGGTGATGTAGCGTAAGCCTAACCCCTTTCTCATTAATGTTAAAATTTTTTGTGGCCGGCTTTTTAAATCTAATGAAGCAAGAGTGTCACCAAGCTTAGTGAAATAGTCTTCTACAATCACACGATTCAGTTTTTGAGCCCTAGCTGGATTTAATGAATGTGCTTTCCTCCTGGGAAGACGTGGATGACGGCGTATGAAGGCACGGTACCATTCCCTACCTACTAGCTGCTCTTCTTTTTTGAATGGATGTGGAATGACATGCTTTTCAACAAACTTATATACTCACCAGCGTAGAATTACTGTTGTAAGTGGGAATCCGATTTCAGAGAAACGAATTATTTAGTTTTCTAAGTCACATTCTTGTTCACTAGTTAGAATGCTTCGTTTACCCAACTTTCGTTGAGATTACCTCGATTTCAAGTGATTCCTCATAGTTCTGCGTGGGATACCAAATTTACTTTCTACGTAACTTTACGATTTTCCCTGTCTGCGTAACCTCAGAGCTTTTTCCAACACAGGTCGGTCCCACTTTGCTCTCAGACCTTGACATTTCTTACCCATCGTTTTCCAATACTCCGGAACCATAGGCAACGTTGTTTTACAAAACGATATTTTCTACGCATGTTCAAAAGAGAAAAATATGTCTAGTGGTTACTGGGCTAGGCAATGTCAGAGCGAGCATGTTGCTGCTGTTTTAATCTAGCAAAACCATCGAAACTATTCCGCTTAGTTATGTTTAAAACGGGCAATGAAAAAAAATAATTTTTTTTTGTTTATTAATTGTAATTTTAATAAATTATCTATTCTTATTTTTTTGTTTTATAAATTCATAGCCATAATCTAAGAAATTGGGTTTTCACATTCTGGTAAAAGTTTCATCATTCTGTATGGAGCCAATTATTTTCTGTATTTTATATTTCCCAACTGCTGTTAGAGACTTTCTGGGAGCTACCTAGCCCTTTAATACTTACTAGTGCCTGGGTAATAAAATAAAACTCGAATGAATGGGAGGCTGGCAGTCAAAATTGATTTGTCCTTTTGAGAATTAAAATCGGAAATGTTAAGAGTAATGTGCTTTAAAATCTAAGGCAGGTAATAAGGCCCACTTGTCTTTTCGGTGGGCTTCATTTCCTGCTAGCACGATATTTTGATTTATACTAGGAACGAATATAGGAATTATCTGAAATCGAGTTTCAATACATGATGGCATTGCTTATTAAGTACGCTAACATTTCATATATTAACAATAAAGATAGTAAATAACTAACATAAAATAGTAGCTTTATTTGAGATGAAAAGTCATAAAAAAAAGGATAACACTCACCTGCCAATTCTTAGACACACGCTGTAATGAACACAATTGAGGCTACAAGTTTACTTCTGCTGTCGATATATATATCACCTGTATTAACTTTGTGACGGCACGAATATCTACCAGGAAATTTGGCAGGATATTTTCAGAATAACTGGGCCTTATTTCCTGAAAGGACCTTATAACCGCCTCCTACCTTATATATCGAGATCTGTCCTAGTTTCATAACAAGGTTTTCATGCATGAGCTAACAATTAATTTCCACGGACAAAACCTATAGAAATCATTCGCTCGTTAGTGGGTTTCTAAAAAACAGTTAATTCAAATTTAGCTAAGTGCCTTTTTAAAATTTAACCTAATATACTGTACATGAAATGTGCGGTTCAGCCTTGTGAGCAATCCCTGAACTTACATGTGACGTTCCGAAGCCAAAAGGTTCACCATTCCTGGTCTAGAGCTTAACGTTTCAATTATATATTTTTAGTGGCTTCAACGTGTGAACATATTTAAGTGTTTGTACCTTACAAAAACATGTCAATTTGAGTGGGTTCTTTTCCTTCTTTTTTTTTTTGGTCAGTCATTAATTTTCTAAACACTTAGATTTTTATATATTTTCTTCTCCCCTCTTCTAACCCAACACAGCTACTGTTAATCTAAAGTTCCAAGCAGTTTCGAGTAATGCATCTAAATTGAATCAAACTTTAAATTGAAACGTTTATTCTTCCTTGGTTTAATAGAATGGGAAACTAGTTTTCTATTTAACACCATTAAATGCATAAACCCACACATTCACCATGTTAAAACTTTGTTCAATGAAGAAAGGATTTTGAAATAATGATCGTTCATCAAATTAATTGACCTGAAAAAATTGAGCATTCAAGAAGAAGGAAAAAATCGTTTCTAAATTAATATGTTTCTGTACTAAAGCTTCTTAAATTAAATCGGATGAAAACAACAGGGAATCTATTGTAAATATTAAGAACAAAAGCTGTATCTTTGGCCATTTTTAAAATTTGTTTCTTTCCCTCCCATTTTAATAATGTTTGTATTACCTTAAGATTCCGGTATCGGTCAGCACTCAACCAAACGTTAAATTCATCTAGGCTTAGTGGCCTGTGGCAAGGAGGTTAGGTTTTCCGATATCGATCAGGTATTCTAAGGTTTTTTCCCCTAAATGGTTCACCTCTATTCCACTATGAAAATACGGATACATTTCCTCTGACTTTTACCTTGACTATCTCTACCCTATTAGTTCCACGGGTATTCAAGATGGTAAGTAAGACGTGCTGCACAAACAAATAAAATTATAGCTCCAAAAGAAACAGTTCCCTCTAGTATCTTATAGCTAAAATTATATTCATATTTTTAAATACTACTATACTTTTTTAAATTCTATTTTATTTATATTATATGTCCATCTATGAGTATGGCTATTTATCAATACCATGAGGGCTTGGCAAAGTGTTGCCCACGCTGATAGGCTGCTTGTACACCTTCTATTGATATCCTCTTCCGCTTGTCCATACACACAAGTTTTACTTACTTTCATCGCAATATTGGCCCCTATACTGTACGGCAATGATATGTATTTAAAATTTAAACCTTTAGTGTTCCCCCTTCTAGATCACATATGGATTCTAGGACATTCTCTGGGTTCCCAGCGTACACCTTGAATGGACCGCAGCATACATGATTTATTGATTCCTCTATGATGTATACTGTTAGATAGAATCATAGTATAAACTAACAAGGTTAGTCTACTATTTTATTATCGAATTAATTAAATGCAAATGCTTGGGGAAAAAATTGAAAGGGGGTATTCTCATTTATAAAACAAATTCCTGAGTTCTGGACCATGTAAAATATATACAGGAACAAATTCTTCAAGCTACAATTTACAATATTTGTGACGTACATATTGTTTAAATTTTAGGTTTAATTTTTTATTATTGTAAAATTCACCAAGTAAAAGCGAAATATTCTAGTATGGGGAATAAATACAGTAACTTACTATCTTGATTTGTCCGCATACGCTGGATATGAAACTTAGCTGGACAGTTTGTCCTGTCAGGATTTTTTATCCTGAGTTTGTGTCTTCAACGAGTGACCGGCGTGGGTGTGTGAATCTCACGTCTTCCCCTAGTATATTTGATTTGAATAAATATGCCCTGTTGCTTTGACCAATCTCGCAAAGTGAACCTTTTTTTATTTTGCCTACTCAAACTGCAGAGTTTGCAAAATAAGCAACAGGCTAGTGATCTACCTTAGTCATCCCTTTAAAACATACCAAAATGAGAAAAAACAGGTTGAACACTATTTTTTCACTACAAAACTAACTGTGTTATATAAAAAAAATTCTGAATGAATCCCTAGTTTTAAAAACAATTTAGATAATAATATAGATGAGTGTAATTTATGGATTAAATAGCCAATCTATAATATTTGTTAGTTACGGTTATTGCTAAACATAAACGCAACAAACATAATGAAAATCACTGCACAGTAGTTTGTTTTGTTATCACTCGTAAAACCACTTGTGTGTTTAATGTGCATATTTACAAAACCATAGAAATGTCTTGTACATCGTCTTTTTAAACATATTATACAATGATAGAATATATTTATTTTAGAACGTGCACGAAGTAAAAATATAAATCTTTCAAGTATACCGCAAAGCAAGCGAAGTTCTGTAAAAGATTTTTATTACTATTTTTAAATATAAAAGCAGCGACATTCAAATTCTACGAGCACATTAAATATCCAAGTGGTGCAGGGCGTGTTTGTTGTATGGAAGGTGCGTGGATGAATTGGTTTGAAACGGAGAGGCCGAGAGGGAAAAAAATGAGAGGCACAAATTTTAACACCCTTGTACTTTCTCATTTGAGGTCACGTTGCTATCTTGCCGGGGCAGACATGGTTTCGGGTATAAAATTGGCTTCTTTTGTGTTCTGCCTCGTTCTTTAAAGCGACAATACGTGCTGAACACGGATCATAGGTCTTTTGCTGCGTCGCTGGTGTAGAAGGGTCGATTCACACACTACAGCCCTAGCAGGGCTTCGCAATATTTGGTCAAACAGTTGCGATGGAAATCATGGCAAAAATATAAAAAGCAAACAGGCCATTCACAAATTTAAAGAATCACATCCCAACAAATTCAATTTTTAAAAATGTATTATTTTATTTTAGCACCGCCTATAACTACCCGGTCGGTTTATACGCTTACGTACGAGTTACGCTAATGGTTTTATATAATAGAGAGGTTAGATTAATAGTAAGTGTCCCCACATTTGCGTGGAGAGAGAGCGTAGGAAACAATTTAGAGAAAAACATCTCAGTACACCCAACCGGGATCGATCCATGATCTCGCCGTCATCGGTAGTCTAGTTTATCGTGAACGTAGCGCCCTAGACGATGCGGCCAATTAAGTGGGTGTGAACTCTATTAACCAACTTATTATATCAGCACACGACTTGTAAATAACTTAAATCTAGAACAGACACAATATCCAGCCCCCAGCCGTTTACTCATCACTGTGAAAGGGAAGGCCTACATTTTATCAATGATAAATATATGGCCACGTCGATAGTTGAGCCTGGAACCCTTAGCTCAATATAAAGACACGCTAATAACTGAACTAAGGTGTTGGACAAAAGACTCACTCATGATTATGTTTAAATAGTTTTGTTAATTTATTAAAATTATTTACTAAGACGTAAAATAATGATTTAGTGAAATATAAATAAACAAAATTGCACCGGTGGGTACGAGGACAATGGTGTCAGTCTTGTTTTATATGGTTTTGCACGGATTTAGAGTCAGGTTTATAATCCTTGGTGTATTGAGATAGTTCTTAGATGTTATTCCACTCTCTCTCCAAAAAAATGTAGGCTCCCTCCCTCTAAATTGTACTTTCCTCATTCCTATTTCATAAGTGTAAATAACCTCACATCTGTGACCCCATGGTCCAAGCCGTTACTCTCGCAATGTACTAGACTGCTGATAATTGGGATACAGGTGTTCAAATCCCGGTCGGGTGTACTGACGAGGGCTTTTATAAATCGTTTACCACTCTCCCTCCACGCAAATTTGGGTACACCACTTTTATAGTTAACCTTCCTCATCCCTAATCATCATAAACTGTTTCCAGCCTGTGTACGGGTAAGTTTGGTAAAATGCCTCCATTTTCTTCTATCCTTCCACCATTTTTCCTCCTTTAATTGCTTCCATTATTCTCCTCTAACTTTTACACTTTCGGTTATCTGCTCCTCCCTTCTCTTTCCTGGACTTATTTGCAGTATTTTTCCTACATACTTCATTTCTATCATTTCCATTTGCATCCTCTCCTTCTCCATCCTCATTACGTTCCCATACCATCTCATACTTACTCCCTCTACTATCTCATGTACTCCCTGTACACCCACTATTTCCCGGATAGCTTCATTTCTAATCTTGTTTCTCTTCATGCCAGATAGCATGCTCCTCATAAACCTCATTTCCATGGCCTCCACTATACTAGTCTCTCTTACATTCATTGTCCACGTGTCTGCTGCATGTGTGACAATGGGTACAAAGTACACCCTGTACAGAACTTCCTTACACATCAAGGACACTTTTCTTATCCATAGCAGGTTTCTCACACACCTATAGGACAACTCTCCCTGCTGTCCTCTTCTTATTAAATCCTCCCTAATTCCACCATTCGCCTCAATAACGCTTCCAAGATATTTTACGTTCTGTTCTTTTTTCTGCTCTACTCCACCCAACTTTATGGCTTTACTAGGTCTTATCTTCTTCCTTGTCATCACCATTACTTCACACTTCGTTATGTTAGATTTCATTCCACACTCTTTTACTTCCTTTTTCTATTCTTGTAGCTGTCCCTGTACTTACTCTTTGTTCTTCGCCCATTTTCAAGTCATCACCAGATAGCATGGCTTTAATTCTTTCCTTCCCGAGCTTTCCTGCCACTTGACAAATATTACTGGTGAGAGAGCACTCCCATGCTTCAATCCATTTTTATTCTGAGCCACTTCATTCCCCACTCACCGTATTAACCTCAACCGCTATTATCACACATTCTTTTCACTCCCATTGCAACTCCAATTTCCACTTCAGCCCCAGGGATGTGATCTCGAAAGAAAAATATACATACTGTGATCGTTAAAAGGGATCGAAAGAAAAATATCGATACCATACTAGTATTGAAAGGAAATTATCGATAGAAGTAAGTATCGGTATTGAAACTTTAATATGTAAAAAAGTTTTTTATCTCGTAATAGTAATAATTTCAACTTTTGCATCATAATAATTGTATTTTCAAATGTATTTAAACACCAAAAGATATAATAATTTAACCATGATTTAGTATGCTTAGGTCTTTCGCGTCTATTTTGTGTGTTGGAACTTGGAAGGTATGATAGATATGAAGGTATGATGAATATTATAAAGGGGTTTACCATACTAGCGTTCAAAATGAGAATGTAGCTGATGAAAGGTTATTTAACAGCTAATAATTATGATTGGTAATATATTTTCCCATCTATTTTCTTCCCTTCTTTAACCAATTAAAGTTAATTATGAATTATGATGAGTTAAAAGAGATTGAATGCTAAAGTTGCTTCTTGAGTATCATGCAGAAAATTAGTGATAGTTGAGAAATAGTGTAATTTGTTCTTCCTCCACAGTCCACCCTAGAATTTTTTTTTAGCACCTCATCTTATTACCCATTTGGGTTATACGCTTATGTACTAATTACACTAATGAACTAGGGACTAGGAAGGCTTCAGTAGAGGAAATGCACCCTCATTTGTTTGTAGGTAGAGTGGAAAACAACTTAGGAAAAGCCACCCTCAGTGTACCCGACTGGGATTGAATCCTGATCTCCCCACCTTTGGCAATCTAGTCCAACATGAGTGTAGCGCGTTAGACCACGTGACCACTGATGCGGGTTAGAAAACATTTAATCCAAGCATAGGTGAAGATAAAAATAGTTGTTTCTTTCGATACCGATCCGATACCGGAGTGTAGTATTAGTAAAATTAACGGAAAAAATTAACGATTAAAAAAAATATTAGTATCGGAAGGAAAATGTCGATATTAGTAAAGTATCGATACTTTTTTCACACCCCTATTCGGCCCTCGTTTTCCAAACTTTATTTCTCTCCATGATATCATATGCCTTCTCCACATCTGAAAAATACTAAATGTCGATATTAGTAAAGTATCGATACTTTTTTCACACCCCTATTCGGCCCTCGTTTTACAAACTTTATTTCTCTCCATGATATCATATGCCTTCTCCACATCTGAAAAATACCATTACTAAGTATTTTCCAAATTCATACAATCTTTCCATCATCCGTCGTATGGTAGAAATCAAGTCTATTATAGAACTCTTTTCTCTAAATACGTGCTGTTCCTCTCTCCACCTTGCTCTCATTTCCACAATCAATTCCTCCACACCCGGTGCTTTTTCTTGTTTCATCCTTTTTAGTGTACCCTCCATCTCTTCCGATGTGGGACCTCTTTCTCCCTCTTCTGCTGTTTCTTCCTTCTCCTCTGTATCACTCTCATGCCTTTCCTCCTCTGGGTTGAACATCTTCTCAAAATATCTCATCCATAATTCCTTCTCTCGCTCTCCTGTCTTCATAGTTCTTACTTCATCTTTCTAACTTGTTGTATTCTCTCTCTCCATTTTCTTACTTGGCTATAGAAAATATTTTTACTTCATCCCTAATGCATAGTGTAATTAGTAAATAGGCGTACAGCCCGGGTAGTAAGTCGTGGTTCTAAAAAAATATTATAAGTATCCGGATTATTTTGTTTGATTTAAGGAATGAACTATACAAATATAGGTTGAATTCTACCATAATATTGAATGTATGACCAGTCTACACTTCTCCTCGAGCAAGAGTCCCTAGTCCATAGTTCCAACACACTTCCCACATTCCCTATTAGCGATGACAAACACTTATCACACAGGACACATCTAAGATGGACTGAAATGCTAATAGCACAATTAATTATACCTTGTCTATAGTAAGAAGGAACGTAGAGAAAGCGCTTTATTCTACCAAAAGTCTACTATATTGAGGAATTCTAACAGGGAAAAGGGCCTTTCATACATCCCTTCCTACCACAAACAGGGTATAGGTAGACACCGGTACAATATCTTTTCTTCCCGGAGTCATTGTTATGAATCTCTAAAAGGATATGAGACTTAGTCCGTTGTTCAGACCAAACTCAGAGGAATATGACAAGCTAGTCTACTAAACGGGACCCGAGGAAGGAAATAAGTTAGACCAGAAGCTCGCGGTGGCTGCCACAACTCACAAAGTTTGAGATTAACAAAACCGGGGAGAAGAAGAGGGTGTCGCGATCAACCATGAATGTTTTTGCGAGGTAACATATGTTTCCTCAACAGGACACAACAGAATACAACCGGTCCTTTGTACTACCAGTGGTCGCCACATTGTTTGTTCATCTTCTTTTACGTCACTTACGAGATTTTTATGGACAATTCTGAGATAAATTACAAAGGCACAGATTAGTCACTTCTCAAAGATAAAGAAAAACAGTTGCACCGAAATAAAGTGGAATTTTAGACGCTATTTCTATTTTAGATGTGAGGGTTTTTAATGTATGCCTTATAAACACACGAATGAAAACAATACTTGAATTCTAACTTAATATAAAATGGCATGCTTAAATTAACATTCACAGCCTTTGCACTTTGATATTGACTAACTGAAGAGAACAACGAATACGTATTCAAATAGTAGGTATGTGTGACAACTCCACCTAATATCTAATTAAATTCCACTTGAAATGTGGTCAGCCAGTCTTAAAACCTAGTAAATGAGAAGGGCATTTGACGCGCTATGCAAAGTTTGACAATATTTCCATGGAGTAATTTAAATAAATCAGAAAATTATATGATCCCATAATTAACTTTTTGGAATAAAGTAAAGGTACAATACAGGAAAAACAAAATCTATTAAATATGTTCAAAGACTATGACTTCACTCTTTTTTATAAATTTATTTTTTGTCACCACGCCTCACTACCCGGCTGAGTTATACGCATATGAACTAACTACATTAATGTGTAAGGGATAAGGAAGGTTGCATCTAGAGGAAGTGTAGCCAAATTTTTGGTAAGTGAGAGTGGAAAGCCGTTCTAGAAAAACTACCCTCTGTACAACCGACCTGGTTTCGAATCTCAATTTCCCTGACATAATGTACCAAACGCCAGAAGAAAATCAGAATAGGACTAACAACCCTTATTCCCTTTTATATAATTTTCTTTTATATATAAAAATTAAGAGTTCTTATAGTCGATACAAAGATCATTCTTTTAGTAAAAAATTAAAATACTTCTTTAAGATACAAAGTGGGATGTAAGAAACATGGCTCGTTCATTTCTACATATTACCATAATTTTATTTCCTCGTGACTTAATAAAACATGTAATATTTATGAATATAAATGTGTGTTATTGGATGCAAGAGTTGCACGTCACGAGGAGAAACTGGATTAAGAATCAAGTTGTCCTGGCTCAAGTTGGGTACAGATAGTACATGAGATAGTAGAGAAATGAAGAGTAAGATGGTATAGTCATGTATCAAGAATGAAAAAGGAAATAATCCTAATGAGTATATTGGAAATGGAGTATGTAGGGAAAATACAGCAAGGGAGATCAAAAATAAATGGGAGAAGCATATGACAGCAAGTGTGAGATAGAAAGGAGAAGAACGGAAGCAAATGGAGGAGGAAGAATGATGGAAGGATAAAGGAAGATGGAGGCATTATACTAAACAGGCTGTAAATAAGTATCATGATTTAAGATATGTTATTTATTAATGTTACTAATATGATGTATTTCAAATGTCTTAATTTAATTTCTTATTGCGTGTCTCCTAGCTATATATTTGAAGATTAGTAACTTCATATTTTCAAAGTAATCCCCACATCCTCTTCAAAGGTGAGATTTGTGTGCTCTTAAAGGATTTCCCTAATGCACCGATGGTGTTCAAGAACATTCTCAAAAGCACCCATTTTATAGAGGGGGGAGAAGGAGAGGTCTTTTATTAGCAGGCGAGTCTTGTGCTAAGTTAGGTTATTTGCTAAAAGCCGATCTTTGAGTAGTTTTTGGACTTAAAACTTGAGAAATATTCATGATGGTATGTATACAGCTCGTACGGCTGAGCGAAACTTTTGAGATTTCTATTACATACATTCAGTTTGGAATAGTAAAAGATTGTTTGTAACTGAGCTTAAAGATCTTCCTAAAATATCATGGTTTTTTATATCATACACAAATTTGGAACAAATGTTAAGGTTACTTTGTATTTAAATACATTAGTAAATAAATAAAAAAAAGAATTGAATAAAAATTGGCCAGCAAATATTTAAAAAGGTAAATTCTCTATTTAACGAATTTTATTTTTAGAAATGTCACCAACTAGTGGCAAAATCATTATTATTATCATTATTATTATTATTATTATTATTATTATTATTATTATGTTTAATAAAATATGGGACAGTGAGGTATTGCCACATGAATGGAAGGAAGATACTGATAATATCCATTTTAAAAAATGGGATGGAGCAGAGTTTAAACACTATAGAGGTGTCTCACTACTACCCAGCGGCGTAGCTACAGAGGAGTGACTGCTCCAGTCGCTCCAGGGCGGCATGGCTCAGACGGGCAAAGGGGGGCAGAACGAACTTGAAGTGGAAAATGTATATTTTCAGGCTAAGCTCAAGTCTATGAAAAAGTTATTTTAGTAAAAACACTCGTCAGTTATGGTAGGGTGTAACAAGGGAGAAGGTGGTGAAGAAAGGTCTCTTAACAGAAAACATAACATGGTTCCTTTATCTTTTGTTAGGTGGGCGATGTCGGATGATGTCTTTCACATTTGCCGGGGCAATGGCTCGAGCTGCGTCTGTTTGGCATGATGCCAATGGCATCTAGACATGCGTCAATCAATCA
>CABFWB010002926.1:18134-43338 GCA_902151455.1 Timema bartmani | reverse complement strand
TTTTTTTAATGCTAAGAGGACTTTAAGATCAGACTGAGTGCAAGCAACAACAAAAAAAGCCAATAGAAATCTGTATTTGATCTTTAAAAAGTTCAAACACTTTAACAATATTTTCTTAGTGGGAATGTCGAAAAGAAACTTGTTGATTGAGTTTACCTTTTCTGACGTTTATTTTTTTTTAGCGGGGCGGGGTTTAGGAGGGGAATCAATTTTATGTTTAGAGTGTGAGAAAATAAAAACGGCCTTCATCGCTGAATTCAACCACAAAAGATCTTGAGAAGCAATATATTGCTATATTTTGCTAAGCTCAATTATATTAGTGTCAGTTATGATCCAAGCCCACATCCATGGGTATGTGTACTAAACGCCGAGCTGATATAGTTTAGTATTTATTAATACGTTTGACATCTAGGTTTAATACAATGGGTAGGGATGGATATGTAAGTTAAAAGTGCACCCACATTAGTGTGCAGAGAAGATAATAAAGCCACAGTAATAAATCACATGAGGTAAACCTACTCCAGTATTTGAGATTTGAACATCGATATTTCCTTCAACAGCAGTCCAGTCTATTAATAGCATAATGCTTTATGTCACATGATTTTCGGGGAAGGTGACTAACGTAGTAACAATATAAATACCTAAAAATCAAGTATTGTATTTTTTTAAATTTGGGTTTTATGTAAAGGTAGTAAAAATAGAGATATGTGAAAACAACGTAGGTTACTGTTTTTTTTATGTGACTATACAATTACCTTTTATTTAACATTTTCTGGTGGGTTATTTTTAGTGTCGTGTATCTTATTTATTGTAAATCCGTATTCATTCCGATATGATAATAAACAAAGCGTCAAAGTTTTTTAAGTTTTAAAACCATATAGCTTAAAGCAGTGTGGTCCAACTGGAAGACAGCCCACGGACCAAATGCAGCCCACGCTCACAAAAATGTGGTTCTCACAGTATCCTGAAGGATGACGGAAGTGAAATAGTTATTCAAATAAAAATTAGTTTAAAAAAAAGTTATGTAAGATTCTACCAACCTAAATACAATCTATATGTTTATTGGTATTGAAGATATGGTTTAATATGTGTTGTAACTCCCAATTAATGATTTATATCAACGTATTACGTAGCCTTTCTGATCACTACCGCATTAGATTAATCCGTTGATAGATCTGTTATAAACATAGGTTTATAAATAATTAACTATACAAGTTAAAAAAAAGAATATAATACTAGATCACCCATATATATTATGTACCTTACCGACCATAAACTGTCACCAGATTACGTAAGCACTCATATTTAAAATTGGTTCAATTTTTCTGACTGTGTGTGTGTGTGTGTGTGTAATTTTAAATGTGAAATGAGGGACACTTTATTATTTTAAACTAGAATATATTTTAGCCATCAAGATAATTTATATCTTATTGTTACATCATCCTACCAGTATATGATGGATGAGGGAGTTTTAAAATGATAATATCAGAAGAAGTGTCAGGCGACAATGGGCGCCCCTACCTTTATATTCATCAAATAAAGTGAGGCGGCGCTTCCGTTAAAGAGTAATGGATTGCATAGTTCATTCAAACTTCTCTCCTACCCCCTCTTAGATGCGCGAGTGGGGTATTCCTTTTAATTTGAATAATGGAAACACATTTTTATGGTAGTTACTTCCTTAAATGTTAATGAAAAGAAGATTTGTGCGATGCAGATGTGGCGTGCTCGCTTCCAATTTAACATCCGGGTTTTTTGAATGTCTTATTTTAGTGAGGATTGTAAGGTCCTCTTTATTGTAAATTAAGGTAAGCATTTAGTACTATGTTTTTTTTTCTATTTAGTTTCTTTTTACAAGCATATTATTAAAAGATTGTTCAATATAAAATGTATATTTTTTCTAACACGTCTGACTTATCGTTAGGGTTATATTCATATATACTAATTACTCTAATGTGTTAGGGACGAGGAAGATTGAATTTAGATTAGTTGTATTCGTATTTGTATTTATGAAAAATTACCCTAAGTGTATTCAACCGGGGTTCAAACCACATAATTTTAAGTCAAGTGTATTGTGATATCTAAGTGTTAAGACCATTCGACCACTAAGCAGGTCAGAATAACTTACGTTTGCAGATGCATTCCTCTATTGGCACACGACTTATGGCAGCCAACTACACAGATAGGATTGCAAGCTAAGCCCTGATTTTAATAAGGAAGTCCACTTTCACCCAACAACATTGATTGAAAGTCACTAACATGTGTTAAATATATTGTATTCAATTTATTGTATTTTAAAGTTCATCCAAAAGATTATTAAAAAACTTCCAATAATACTACCTTACTGTGTAATTTAGCTTTACACTATTAACTAAACGGACTAGGAAAATTAATACAATTTAATACTTTTTTCCGCCATTGTGACATCATCCCTAGTAGTGGAAGTGCTATACATATAAATGCTGCAAATTGTGACTATAATATTCCCATTGGAAAGGATGTAGTTTATGCCTATACCATGAAAATATTATGGGGAGGCATCGTCCAAAGTGATGAGTATCCAAGATGGTGGCCATATTTCAAAATGGCTACACGTGTTGAGGTTTTGTCAAAAAAATTTTTCTAATCATCATACAAGCGAGTGTTTTATATCAAATAATATTTTTTTGAGGTCAAGGATTTCATTCTTAATGTTAAAAATAGGCTAAGAATTAATATGGAGGATATATATGGTCTTTATTTGCACATGGGGACGTTCTTATCGAAATTTCATGAATTTATATTTGTGGTTCGTTTAGTAAAAGATAATATTGTTGTAAAAAGATTTCAGTGTTACTTTTAAAGAGGTTTCAATACTAATTAATATGATACTCATCCCTGTTATAAATTTTTTCATATTTGAGTACATTAAGGTGGCATTCTAAAAATGCCAAAGTGGCTCCGATTAGTTTCTGCCAGTGACCTGGGTGAGAATAAATCGAAATCTGTTGATTGAACAGTTTGTATACTGTGCCATAAGACATGTGGTGATAGTATGGTGTGTCCTGCATATAATAAAAATGTGTCTTCATGTAACGCTGGGCATGCAACACTTGCGAAAAACTTACAGAATTTTGAAGGTAGTAATACCTTACCAACGTATATTAATCTAAAGATGTTTGATGAAGACCATATTGGGATAGAACAAATATGTTTATAAAGATAAGCTAAGTGGCACAAAAAAATTTGCATTAAATTACAACCTCACAATGTTCGAAAGAGCAAAGAAACGAACACTTTCTGAGGGTGAAAAAGAAAAGCCGACGTCATCATTGCAGGAACGTAAACACCGAACATCCTATTCTATAGATGTGTGCTTCTTTTGCGACGGTTCTGTGAAGAGTAAGGATCAATTGTTTAATGTGACAACTTTGCATGTGGATCAAAAGGTGAGGGAGTGTGCCGTTGAACAAGGAAATAGTTTTCTACTAGCAAAACTTAGTGGTGGTGTTATGATTGCTATAGATACAAAATATCATGCAAAGTGCTTAGCAGGATTGTACGAGTCTAGGAGAGGTCAAATGTCAACAACCAGAAGCAGTGTTCATATATGCGAGGGAATAGTTTTTGCAGAATTAGTCAATTTCATGGAGAAAAGTATGATATATTCAAATGAAACACAACCAAATTTCAAGATAAGCGTCCTGACAAAAATGTATAAGGTGCGACTAATGCAACTAACAGCAGAGTGTATATTTTGGCATATGACAAAACTTTTGGTGATGCTATGTTGCAAGCTTGTAAAGATGATCACGATGAAGACGCACTTGCTTTATTGCGGGTTGCTAATATGGTAAGAAAAGACATGCCTCAACACAAGAAAACGTTCAATGGTGATTTAGATAATAGCTACCAACGTAAATCTGTTCCTCACTCCCTATTTAATATCGTGAATATGCTGTTATATGGAGCCAATATTGAAGCCAATGAAATTGTTAAACAACAATCTCTCACAATATAGCAATTGATTTGATCTAATGTACAGTCCCATAACCCAACTGGAAATATATTGAGGCATAAAACTGATAGAGAAACCCCCCCTACCAGTTTACACGGGTCTTTCAATATTTGGAAAAACGTGAAAAAAAAATCGTGGAAAAGCTGTATTAACTTGGAGTTTCAATCTCATATACTAGTGTGCCGGAACTTTCAACAGTGATGTGTGAAGTTGTAACTGTTAATTTGCAAGAAGAAAAGGTAATGTGTCCAACAAAATTACGTGAAGAGATCTTCACGATTGGAGCTTATGATAAGATAGATCACAATCCCAGCAGTTCAACCTAAGAGGGTTCCTTTCATGGGACAAGTATATCCATATTTTAAAATCCAACACCTGAATGTTTAGGAACAGTAAGGCTTACAGAAGATATGCAGTATGACATAAGTGCCTTCAAAAAGCGAAGTGTACCAAGTCTTCCAGAGGGATTTGCTTTAATGAAACCAGCATTCCTCCAGTCAAAAGAACCTACTATTCCAGTTTGTTCTGATGCAACATCAAAACAAATGTTTTCAACCACCACAACAAATTTGAAGAAAGAAGAGATTGCATGGCTGAAACACGTTATCAGCCAAGATATCAATATTAGACTCGATGCATCGTGGGTTGCCTACCATGCAAGTAGTCTAACAGCTTCAACATATTTTATTCCAGGAATATCAACATTTTTACCACTATTTTACGAAGACTCTTCATCAATAGCTATGATTAAGCATGCGATGAACGTAATGAAATAAATTACTAAATTCCTTAATGGAAATCAAATTCCTGTCATGGCAATGGACCAACCATTGTTTGTGGCAGCAAAACTGATTCATTGGGATTATTTATTTATTGGTGAAGACCTTATTGTCATTGACAGCAGGATTATTGTACACAAGAAAGTTAATGCAACAGTATATTCAGCAGAGTCGACTCGTATTACGCTGTTCCACATTTTTCATTGAGAAACGACTAGTAAGAAATTCTTCAACAATATTTCAACCTTTGAAAAAGAACAACATTCCTTTGTTTAGAACTCCTGTGAAGAGCATTACCAAAAAAAGCAACACTGAAGACTTTAAAAAAAAGCACTGAAGACTTAAAAAAAAAGATCTTCAGCTGTTTTTCAGACTCTTTATAGCTACACAGAATCGCCAGTTGGATATGCAGAATTTTTTCAAACACAAAAATCAACCATTTCCGCCTGCACTTTCTAGTAATGGAACATTTAGATTAGGCAATAAAGCTGACGTAACACATACTCTAGAAGATATTTTAGACAAGAATGACCATGTCTTCCTAGGAGTATATGATGTTATAGTTTATGATGGTGCAGTTCTTACAAACATTTTAGAACCACACTCCTCAAAGACATTTGGTGATTATTATGTTAACACATTCCACCCTCACATTTGTAAAGACATTGAAGTTTTTGGCTATCGGAGAATTTATTTAATTTGGGATGGATACACTACACCCAGTATTGAAGGTGAAACTAGAGAGAAGAGGGAGCAGGCACCAGGAGACAAGTGCTTTCACACGCGAATTTACCTAAAAATTGGAAAGATTTCTTGAGGAATTCAATTAACAAGGAAAAACTCTTTAGTCTACTTGTAGATATACTATCACAAATATGCTGGTTGTAACCACTGTTGGTGAAGAGGTTAAAGGAAATATTACTGCACAAAGTTCCCTAATTGGTGTTACATGCCGTGGAAGAAGCTGACATAAGGATAATACTGCATCTCCAAGACATGGTATAAAACAGCTTCAAAAATATTGCTATATGTACTGTAGGTACTGATCTTAGTTTTAGTAATTGCTTACTTCTTTACCTTGTCAACAAAGGGTCTGGATTAAGTTTGGATTGTATTAAGAATAGGAAAGAATTACAGATTTATTCCAGTTCACGCCATAGCTGAAGCAATTGGAAGGTAAAATGCTATTGCTCTACCAGGATTTAATGCTTTCACAGGCTGTGATTGCAATCCTAGTTTCACAGGAAAGACCAAATAAAATCAACTTGGAAGATATGGATGTTCTTTAAAGAAGTTACTACTGCATTTTCATTCATATCACAATCGCAAATTTCCATCCCAACGGAAATTTTAGACATCATTGAAAGATACATAGTACTACTGTACTGTTCAACCAGTAACAATACAAATGTTAATGATGCAAGACAAGAGTTGTTCATAACCAAAAATTGTCCGCTTGAAAGTCTGCCACCGACAAAGGTTGCATTACAACAACAGGTATTACGTAGTGCTTTCAAAGCTGGACACATTTGGGGACAAGCAAAGAAACGCACAATATGTGTACCATCTTCAACCAAATGGGGATGGTGGTTTGATAATGTACCATGGCAGATGAAATGGTTGGAGCTGCCAGAAATTTCTGATTCATGTAAAGAGCTACTCAAATGAACGTGCAAAATCTGTAAGAACAAGTGTGGATGCAGACGTGTTGGCTTGTCTTGCACACTATTGTGTAACTGTAAAAACCAATGTGAAAAATGATGTAGTGCTGGCCTATGTTTTTAAAAAGCAATCTTCAAATTAGTAATATTCAGTTATTTATGAATTAATAAATACACATTAAAAAAATAAAAGTTCTATCTTCTTCTATTTTACTCAATGTATGTGACAAAAGAGCACTTATATTATATCTTAGCCTATTTTTAAGATGAAAAATGAAATCCTTTACCTCAAAAACATATTAATCGATATAAAACACTCTTGTATGATGATTAGAAAAAAAATGTTTCGACAAAACCTCAACACTTCTAGCCATTTTGAAACATGGCTGCAATCTTGAATTCTCATCATTTTTGGAAATGCCTGCCCATTTTAATTCAATTGTATAACCTTGAACTACATTCTTACCCATGGGGATTCTCTTATCATGATATGCAGTTTTTTAATGATTTCTGTTGTGTAGCACCTCCACTATAGCCATCCAGTTAGCCAGTGCTGCCATTATTTTCTTACCACCAAATCCTCTGTTTTCCAGGTTTACGTAAGGAATAATTTTCATTTTTCCAAGAATGTTAGCTTTTAGAAAAGAGTAATAATATTTAATTTATTATCAAGCTAATTAGTGTGAACTTATGTTTAGAACTGGATGATTAAAGATTGATGGGGAGATACAGCTGGTCACTTCACAACACTTTTTAAGGGGTAGTAAATAATACAAGTTACTTGCTTAGTTCCTCAGATCACATATTTGTCCATCCGAGGACTATTTTAAGCTTTCAGTTAAATGTCTCAAATTAACAAATATATAAATATTTAACTACATTTTTCAAAATTCCTTTTTTTATTATTGTTTCTAGACAGAAATATCCGTGTGTATAACCTGAACAGGTAATAAGTAATACGTGATGACTAGTGATAAAAAATAAATAAAGCTAAATATTTGGGAAATTGCACCAGCATTTTCACAGAGTCAGAGTCAGAATATATTTTTGGGAAAACCAGCAAAGTACACCCTCCCGGAACTTGAAACTGGGTATCCCTTTCACTGGCTAATCATTCAAGACGAGACAGGTGCTTTTGCCCTCGTAGCCCATAGTTCCCACTATCCCATTATTACGTACCTTCGCAGTGGGGATGAATGGTGTTAGGAACACTGTACTAGGTTGAGTTAATTTGAGTCTCACGTGCTGATATTATCTGTGTGTGTGGAGAGGGTACGTTAAATAAATCGGTTTAAAGATATGTTTTCCTCCACCTCTGTCAATTATTATTAGTACTTATCTAAACCAGCTTAAACGGTTTGTGAAAGTAATATCGTTAAATGTTTCTTTCAGAATATAAAGTTTGATCACAAACTTATTTGAATAAATTCTAAAAAAATAAATTGATTCAGAGTTGATATGAGCTACTAAGCCAGGATTCCTATGTATCTAAAAGTTGGTTTTCTTAAATTTGAATAGACTTAATATCAAGTGTAGTTTATTTATTTTAAAGGAACAGTTTTATCTTCCATTTAAAATCTATATAATGATGATGATAATGATGATGATGATGATGATGATTCCTTGTAAACCAATACACTAACTCCCATCAGTAGGCACGTGGACTGAATGTTGAATTCATCTAGTTCGGTGTGCCAGTTTCAAATAGATCGGTATTCGAAACTCAACCTGGTCTAGTGATTGTGTTTGTATTCATTGTTTCTAATTTTCTCACATTCAAATGAGGGTAAATTTCCTGAAAATTATACCTTTCGCATCCCAAACTATTGGTATAATCGAAATGCCCTTAGTCAGAACGGGGTGTAGGAAGCAATAGTGGGGAAGGGGGGAGGTTAAATATGCCAATATATATAAAACGACATAATATACTTGGACAGTATTTAACATCGATCATTAATGCTTTTGAAAGTATTTTAACGAACCATTCATCACTAACACAAGTGTGTCATTAAGGACGAATGTGCTTAGGAGTGTTTTATTAGGAAAACCTCCCTGAACCTTCATAACGTGCACTTTCATAAATCTACTCCCTCCTGAGTCCAAACATTTCCAAGACGTTAATTCCCTTTCCTTGGCTTTACGACTTCCCAAGTCTGAAGAGTAACATTCCCCACACTCTGGCAACTCCCTAACTCAAGTTTTGTCATTTGGTTAGACAAGTCTTTAACTCCGTGGCCAAGTAGATGAGAAGATCGAATGTTGTCTTGGGGGAAGGGGAGACAGTGGTTCGTTTCAAGCTGGTTTAAATTATTGTACTGTTTGTTTATTGATTCGTCCTGTCTCACACACACACATACACATACACTTCACAATTACTTATGGTTCCCACTAATTGCATATAATAAATCTACCTGCATTGCACAGAACGAATTCTCATCATTACAGACAACTTAGATTGGAATGGAGAAATAATTAAACTTCATTTGTCACAATTTTAACCAGCGGGAAGTCGTGTAATTCATGTTTAAAGAGGGATAATTCAAGCTTGATGTAGAAATATATGCAGGCGTTATGAAATCCCCAGTTTTCATGAAGGGATATGGAGTGGGGTAAGACATGTGTTCAAATCATCATACCTAGTTCTTTTACTAGCTTATTCTTCTATGCAAAGGTCTACCTACGGTTTTAAAGTTGAAGTTAAAAGTCCCAAATTCACGTAAAATTATAAAGCATTTGTATTAGTATTTTGTGATATTTCTTATGTTTGTATTTTTTTTTTAGACAACAAAATTCCCCAGTGCTTTCCCGGTATTCCAGGTGCATGTCAAACCTTCCCTGACAGTGTAAGTGTGTTCTAAATGTGTCGAGGTCCTGTATTTGAATGGTTTGAAAGCCGCGGTATTCAAACGCCACGAAAAAGTTTCGTAACTAAACTAGTATTTATAGTGTATTTGTTTATTTTGCACTGTTCTAAAAATACTAAACTATTGTCAGATTATATTAACATATTTTAAATATAAAGCACCGGTTAAAAGATTAATATATAAGGGGTCCAAGGTAAAAAAAAGGGTGAGAATCTAATTTTAACTTAAATTGCATTGGTACTGCCATCTGTTAGACAAACATGAGACCTTTCTAAAGCACTTTAGATTATTGTTAAGAGAGGTATCTGTTTCAATTGATTAATTTGTTTCTAAAAAGTATTTGCTGGGTCATTATAGTGTTTGAGATATAAAAGTTTTCAACCTGGAAAATTTGTGTAGTGAGACTTTCCTTCTTTTTCCGTTGTAGCCCTAATAGTTAGTTATAAAATGTTCAAAAACAATCAATTTATGTTTATATTCGGTACTTTAATGAGGGTACGAAACCATTAAATATCTAAGAAAATATAACATAGTTTTCTGACTTTAATACACTAATTGTGATTTGTTATTGGGGTCACATTTAAATTGATTATTATTTGTTTTTAATTAGCAGTTTCAGGATTATCTAACATAGTTGATCACAAAATAAATGCTTTATTTAAATCTAAAGATCATTTAAATTAACTGGTAGTAATTAAAATCCCTATTAACTAAAGAGTTTGCAATCGCACGTCGTATATTTTCACTGGATATTACGTGTTCGGTTCCTGACCGGCTCAAATATACTTATTAGGGGACGTTGAAATCTATAATTTTTAATACTATCCGATAAAAGCTACCTCAGTAAATCCAACCAGAATTCTAACCCCAATCTCCCCATGATTGGCAGTCTAGTATATTGTCAGAGTGACGCCTCAGACTATGCAGCCACCGAAGCCATTGTTAGATTCTATTGTCTTGTATTCGGGTCCCAGGAAGGTACGTATCCAACTAACGATTTATGTTGAGGCTATCACTACACATGAAATTACTTTTTATATGAAATAAATATTTCATTTATTAATTTATATTTATATGTATTGAGATGCGAAATTTTGATCAATATATTAATAATAAATATTGCCTTTACATTGTTTATACTAAAAACTGATTTGGTGTGACTGTAATGAGTGATTAATTATTCAACTCCGTACTGATTGACTGCCTGAAAGTTAGGACTCCCGTGGGCGTCCAGGAATGCTGCACCAATAACGGATGCTATGTATTTTAGATGAATGTAGTCAAGGATTATCCTTTCAACTATTTTTAGAAACTTGTGGAACCCGGTGAATGGGAGATGTATTTTTTATGTAGTGGTATCAAACAATCAACTGAAAAAATAAAGGTTTTTTTGTCGAGCTATAAAGTGAGAAAATAAGGCCAAAATGTCTTACTATGAGGACAAGAGCTTGGATATGTTGCTAATACATACGTTACATACAACATGTCAGATATAAAATACAGGATGTCCATGCTATCCACCGTGATTACAAACATGAATATCGTTTACTGTCAGTCGTAGTATGGTCATGAAATTGGTGTCACAAGAAAGGGAAACTCAAACACTTTCGTTCCTACCTCACGGACATTCGATGTGGTGATCCTCGTGTGACGCGGCTTACATCTAGGCGATATTCGCACTTTTGCTACACGCACCCCAGCATATCCACCGGGGTGGACTCGATGGCTGCAGTGATGCGTAATCACAACTGTTGTAGATGTGGGGGCATTGGGGGTACAAAGTTAACACATTTGATGTGACCCCATAAGATGATATCGCAGACAGTGAGGTCAGGTGATATTGGTGGCCACGCGCAGTAGAAGTCTCCGGCCCATCCAATCAACAACCCTGGGGGTTGCGCATTCAGATGTTCCCTAACATAGATATTACTGGAAAAGGAATCCGTTGACTTCCTCATCCTCTTCCAATTGTGGAAAAAGCCACTTAATCAGCATATCCAGATTTGGAGTCAGTAATGATATTTTCCAAGAAGAAGAATGGGCCGTACACTTTCCATTTAGATATGGCACAAAATACATTGACCTTCGGGGAGTCATGTTCAACCTGCATAACGACATGTGGATTCTCACTTCTCCATATTCTGGTATTGTGTTTGTTCACTTTTCCACTGACATGAAAGGTTGCCTTATCATTCGTGCCGACAGGTCTTCATCCTCCATTAATGTCAGTAAATGTTCACAGAAAGAGAGTCGTTTTGGAGGGTCAGTCGTCTGGTTGCAACTTACGCACCATTGGCGATTTGCCACGGGAGAGTACGTAAGATCTTAGACACGGTGGACTTAGGTACCTCTAACTCCAGGCTAGCTCTGCGCACGGACTTCTTAAGGTGCGCGTCCACTGGTCCGCATCGCACGAAATACTTAAATTAAGTAAAGAACATGTTTTTAATCAGAAAAATAATACTTTATAAATTCAAATTAGATTAGTTACAATAGCACCGGCTGTTAGATTAATGATAACTTTAAAATATATTAGCTTTATCTTAACGACTACCCGTACCAGTGAGGTCATTATAGGTATTAGGACAATGTTGATTAGTGTTTGGAAATCCATATGCCCCGAATATAATGAACGCAGTACACTAAATAAATCCGATTCATGCCGTGCGGACACAGTCTCATTACAAATAAGGTAAGGAATTCAAAAATCCTATGCGTGCGATTTGGATCAGTGGAGGCTTACGGATGCGTACAAATGATTCCCTCAAACGTTCAACCACTTTCGCACTGACAGGCTGATGTCCTGAATGACCTATCCTCTGATCGCATGTGCACCCATTCTCTAGAAAGTATGAGTACCATTTAACAATCCTCTTGTCTTGTCTTGCCTGATGTTGAAACTTCCGTCTGGAGGTACAGTCACAACACTACTTGTCTTAGCGAGTTCCACGACGCACCAGCTACGTTACAGTGGGTTCACCTCCATTTTACTACAAACTTGCTCACCACCCCACCGCAATGAGGCATAGAATTTACGTTCTTTATCATGACACCAATATGCATTGCGTAATATCCACTGGTACAAAATTATGCCCCTTTATAATCACGGATGATATTCATGGCCACTCTGTATAATCAAGGGTGTAGAAATAAAGAGTGTATTGATCTAAAATATTAATTCATTCTTGTATTATTGATGGTTAATTATATAATAACCTGCTTCGTTGGATACATAGTCTAAGGCATCCTTCTCGCAATAAACTAGATTCCCGATGACAGGGAGATCGGGGTTCGAGCCCCTGTCAATCGTACTTAGGATGTTTTTTCTTAATGGTTGTTCACTGTTCCTACACGCAAATTTCGATATACTTGCTCTAATTTCAACCTACCACATGCCCTACACATAAGTGTAATTTGAACAAATGCGTATAGCCTGAACAGGTAATAAGACAAGGTTCTAAAATGTATATATATATATATATACATATAATTAGATAGTGCAAGTCTTATTTTCTTATGCAGAAAGCACACACACACATAGGCCTATATATAAAGGATTTCCATTATTTTATTGCTAAAAAATGCTCTTGTGTTTTGCTGGTTTTTTAGAAGTAGGCCTAATTCTATTTTTTCCAGACCACCAAGAACAAAGTATAGCAAAATGAAATAATTTCATTTGTCACCAAATTGACTAGTTGAGCTCGGTAGCCCTGGTGTCAAGTGCTCACCTCAGGACTCGATGTTCGTGAGTTCAAACCCAGCTGGGGTTGATAAATTTTTCTTGAGTGATGAAAATCCGTAGCACAATTTCCTTTTAATGAGGAAGTAAAGCCGTTGTCCCATGTCGAGTGTGGCATGTAAAAAAACATGGAAGATATGTGAAAATACCTTTCCCGTCAAAATTGGTAGGCTCTTTCTCTCTCGCTTATAGAAATTATCGTGTGCTGATAAAATCAGTTTGCTCAGATAGTGCACGTTAAATAACCAAATTAAATTAAAATAAAAGAAATACCTCAAATAAATGAAAAATAAATTAAATGACTAAAGGTAGGAAAGAAATGATAACATGTGTAAGATATCAATTTTACTTAAATTATGCGCTCTATTATAATAATTATTATAATTCATTATTATAATTCATATCTTTGAAGTTTTTATCAATATTATTTAATATGGTCTAGGAAGGAAGGAGGCGGATCACCTCTCGATTCGCCACTAGATTTGTTGTAAATGCCACTTTATCTTTGTACAAACAACATTCATCATATAAATTCTGTTATTTCCTGAAATAAAGTACCTTAATTATTTTTATTCTATCTAACAAAAACTGATGAATTTAATATGCCAAATCAATAATTGAATAATTTTAAAATTAGCTTACATTTGGAAGTAAATCCATGGTAAATTTGCTTCTTTTAAAAGGCATAAACCAGTGGCAGTCCGTTTGCTAATCCGTAACCTCGTTTATGACGTCATCCCTTTCCTTGGCTGACTTTGAGGATGTGCAGGCACTTACCAAGCATATATAGTACCATGGGGTAGAGTATGATGTTTTAATAATGTGTGGTTCATCGACTTATATCCAAGATGGCGCTACTGCATTCCCTTAAGATTACCACTCCTAAAGCTTTCCCTATTAGATCAGATAGTCAAGACACTGTTAAGCTAATTAAAACCTAACACACCACAAATATAAAATCTCTTACAAGCTTTTCATAAATGCTTGAAATATGAAACTAGACATAATGTCGGGCACGTTTAACATACGTCACAAACAGTGGGTCACTCCATGTTTTGGGCTTCCACGCGCGTCAAACCCTCTCGTTGTTTGTTGTAATTGGGGTGGTTTAATATAATAAAATACGTATATGAAATACGCCCCTAGTTATTTTCATACGAACGAAGCATAAATAAAAATAATTATATATGTATGTTTTGTTTTTACAATCAATCAGGATATATACTTTTTCAAAATGTTTGCTTGGAAAATTTTACTAAAAAAATTAAACTTCTGTTAATTAAATGACTTCTAAGAGTTAAACCAGTCTTGAAAGGTAGTTGTAGAAGATTGATAAGTATAGCTCCGACATTTGGATTATGCATTTTCTGATTAAAATACTAGCTTTGGAGCTTACTTTAATTGAGGAGCTAGCTAGCTGAGAATTTTTGGAAGAGAAAACGGTATTGATCCTGGCCCGCAAGTACAATATGGTGGCTGCTACAACAATAAATTCGTAATAGGCCTACCTATGTTTTTAGTAGTTCCTTTTACAAGTATTTTTATATTATTATTATTATTATTAGCACCGCGTCTTACTACCCATTCGGATTATACGCACTTACGCTAATGTGTAATGGTAGGGTGATTTCGAGATGAAATGGATGAACTACAGTTTAACGTGGGATCCGAACCACGGTGGAGGCCTGGCATTCCTCACATACACAAGTTGTG
Source organism: Timema bartmani (assembly GCA_902151455.1). Lineage (NCBI taxonomy): Eukaryota > Metazoa > Arthropoda > Insecta > Phasmatodea > Timematidae > Timema > Timema bartmani. The sequence goes on along the minus strand of CABFWB010002926.1, from coordinate 28,588 downwards.
ATTAATACACGTCTTGTCAGAGGTGAAGGAAGGGTTTGACAATCAGATAATTTCTGTGCCGGGACCGAGAATTGAACCCCGGACCCACAACACATGAGTCTGACACCTTATCCCTAGACCGCCAGGTAACCTATTATTTTTATAATAAAGCTTATTAATTATTCTTTCTTATTCTATTGTATATTATATTTCTCACGGATCACTCGAGCTACAATCGAAAATTAAGGAAAGTATATTTGTAAGCTTTATATTCAAGCTCAAATTTATAGAGACCAATGGATTTTTCTAGATGCATTTTTGTTCTTGTATAAACAGAGATAAGCAGTAGATAAACGTTATTCCTTCCTAAAAAAAACACTACGTCTTACTACCTGTTAGGTTTACTCGCATATATGATCATTATTCTAATGGGGTAAGGATAAGCGATAGAGTTAATCTATGCTCATTTGCGTGTAAGGAGAGTGGGAAACACTTTCGGGAAAACCAACCTCAGTAGACTCGAGTGATATTTGAACCCCGATCTCCTCGTTATCAGCAGGCCGGTCTAACATGAGAAGGACGCCTTTTAGACGATTCGTTCATTAAAGTGGGTCACTGGGTGCTATTACCTACTATTACATTGATTGGAATAATACATATAACCAGCGGACCCGACAGCCGTTGTCCTGCCCGAACGTTGGCTTTTCTTTTGGGTGGCATAGTTGATTTCGATAATAAAACAAATACTATGTGATCATCACAATTACAAATTCACAATTAACTCCAATTAGTGAGTTACACAAATATTACAAATTCAGTGTTTGTCAAGACAACATACAGAATAAAACATCTTTTCAGTTATTCTCAGAAGTTCAATTATTCATTAACTTTTCAGAAGGTTTTAACGGTCAATTATTAATATTATATTCATTATTATAAATATTGCGGGGTGGTGGTGGGGGGTGAAATTTTGAGGTTACATGTTCTGATATGCAAACAATCTAAAAAAAAAATCCCGAAAAATTCCTAGAACCCGATTGCAGCACCACCTACCGAGTCCAATTGTGAATCTAAAACATCCACGGGCCCACTCAAACACACACAAAAAATTTCATCAAAATCGGTCCAGCCGTTTAGGAGGAGTTCAGTGACATACACACGTACAGAAGAATTATATATGTTAAGATTAGGCTATCATTATTAAAATGAGTCGGTGCATTATCAATGCATATAGGCTTATTCATTCAATTATAGAGATGTATAATAATTTTGACCTTCCGATTAAATAACTTACCGAGAATACCTATCCCACCAATGTTTCAGCACCACACTATTTCTATGGGTATGGGTATGTAAAGTTTTAATGAAATCCACACCCTCGAAAGCTTTTACACCTTGTATGAAGAAAATGAGATGCCTCCGCCACCGACCCCCAACCCTTCCATTTCTTACCTCACCACTTCACCTAGCGATCCAATGAGTTGGCGTCGGAATCCGCTTAGCTACCAGACAGCGTCCCTTCCCGGAAAGTCCCACAATCTGAGGACAGAAACATTGTCCCTTGTCCCACAGCCCCAAGATGTGAAACTAGGCTGTGTTTTCTTCTAAATTATTCAATCCTCTAATTAAAAAAGAAATAATTTTTTATTCTTTCATTTCTACTTTTTTTCTTACTATTGACATACATCTACCAAATTCCTTTAGAATAATAGCTCTCACTCTTTGAAAATAGCACAGTAGACCCGAGTGAAACCTACAATACGCTGAAGCTAGGAATTTTATATATATATATATAAAAATAAAGAGAGTGATTTTTTTTTTCTTGTTTATTGGTTTCTATACCTTTATATAACTTATTTATACATTATTTGAAACATTTAGGATGGAATTATAATTTATAATAATAAATCATCTTTTTACGTATCTTTATACATGTATATATATACACTTAGCTATTGAAACCAGTAGAAATTTGAATTTTTGCATGTAATTGAGGAAATAAGAAAATAGAAGTATAACATTGACCGTTAGATTAATTCCAAAAGTATATGCTCTTATTCCTGTAACGAAGTGGATTCAAGTTAATCTGAAACTCATTGGAATTATGTAATTGTGTACACATAACCAAAAGAAAAGTCGCCTACTCCGTATTATGAAATTTCGTTGCATAAATACATAATTAAGAACTTATCTGAATGTATAAAATATTAACAAAGTTTTAGGGGTTTAAAAAAAAAATTAATTCATTGAAAATAATTTGGCGTTGGAAGATCCTTTTGTAGCCACAATGCTGGACTAGGCTAATAATTTGACATTAAATTAGAATTCGTTAGCATGGATGAGTGTGGAGATTTTGAAATATTTTTGAAAAGATAAACTAGTTAGGGTAAAACAATCTTTTTGAATTAAAATACATCTAATAGGTATTTATCCATAAAAATAAAGATCAATTTGTTAAAGGTTGTAAAAATATTGTTCTATACACTTAGACCAAATAAATGATTAAAGTATTAATATAGTATACATATTGATTTAATTTAGTGATACCTTTAAATGAATAGGCCATTTAAATACCTAATTAAAGGCCTGCTATTCAAGCTAAATAGACTATATTATTATACTATGCATGATTATTAATTTACATGTATCACAAACTGATAAGTTATGGCTATTCAAAATGGCGGCTCGTGAAATTTTTTCATGGGAGGGCACAAAATTTAAAATAAAAAATAATGATAAAAACATAAACTTAGCTGTTATTTATATTTCGTAATGGAATCCCATTCTCCTTTCTGCAATAAAATTTTCTGAATTTATTTGGGTCTTTACATCAGTTTGATGAACTTAAAACAATTGAATCCAAAAGTTAATTTTGGATTGTTTTGGAGGTACCTTTAAATATATTTGATTCTTTCAAATGCAATACAATAGCAAAGTCTTATTCGACTGCAAAATCAACTAAACCTAAGTAAATACCACACTAAAACCATTTCATCAAGACTAAGTGTATTTTTACCGCACAAAATTAATTTTAGGTTTCATTTTTTAAACACTTGAACCATTGAACGAAGATAGCAATGATAAGCAAATGTAATTGATGAACTTGTAAGCGAATGGAGTCACAAATAACTACTCACTAAACAGTGGAGATAAAAATGTTGGGGAATCCCCATCAAAAGATTGTGACTGAACACTGAGGTGAGGAATTCATTATCAGTGGGAATCTCAATTTTAAACCAGCAGTAGAGCCACTAATACAAATCTCAGTTGTATTTACATGCCATGTAATATTATTATAGCCTATATATGTATATATATATAACGTGATGTTTGGGTGGGAGGGCACGTGGCTTGTGCCCTTTAGGATAAGCTGCCACTGGCTATTCAAAGGATTAGTCCTAATAGCTGAATCAAATTCACCTAAATGAAAAATGACAACCTGGATATGAGGATCAAACCCAAGACCTTTGGCTCAGTTGTAAAGCATTGGCGCACAAAGCCAAAGGTCCCGGGTTCGATTCTTGTGTCCAGGTTGTTATGTTTCACTTAAGAACGTGAATCACATGCCATTCAACTCTACGATACAGTTGGCTAGATAGCGTAAGTTTACACGAACACTGTAGCACGTGGATCATTTCTGATCAAACATTAATAATTGAGATAAAGAGTTAGTAAAAGTTCCTAGTAATTAACATTCTTTAAATATTAAATGATATTTGGATAAAAACTACATTGTAAAATGCCGTTTTTGACAATTTTAGAATGGCTTCACAGATAAGCATTGTGCACAAATCTTCATTCTATAATAATAGGGACGTACTTTATTTATTAACAAGAAACTTTGTCGCTTTGTCCCCCATCGTCACCGCAGAAAATTTCGAGTAATCATTCAAATACGAATGAACTGCAAACATTTATGACATACCTGGCGCGCCAGAAGCTGAGCTGGGCCTGCGATGATGAACACTCTTAATTAAATATTGATATTTTTACCATCGGTCGCTGGTTAAACTAATAAATCACAAAAAGTAATGTAAATATAATATATCCACGTTAAATTGTATTTAGGAAAATAAACATTGTTGTGCGATTTTCCTGTGGGTCTTCTGACACGAATGATTTGATAACATTGATAATTTCATATATTTGAATTAAATTTAAAACAAGCTTTTGTGAGATAGGAATACATTCATCTATAAACACAATGTCGATAGAAAAGCCATTCCTTACATTTAACATGTCAGCACCAGCACACAATACAGTGTCCTATATTTCGAAACTGTCATTGTGGCATTGTACTCTATTTTAAGCACGAATTGAATTATGGGACTTCTGTCTGAAATGCTGATAATCGAGTTATTTATGCTTCCTTTTAATTGATACGTACTATCAATAACTCAATTTTAGGAGTAAAATTTACACTTGGATATAACACAGATAGTGCTGAGCATTATGGGTCACGCTTATAAATGTTTATTTTACTTACTAAAGTGACTTGAAAGAGAATATTTTATAATTAAAATGCACCCTAAAACATGTTTAATTGTAGTGACGTCTTTTAATATGCTAAAATACAGTTACTTACTTTTTTTTTATAAAATTTTAGTTTCAACAGATGTTTTGAGGTTTCTTAAACACATGATTGAAGTTATGTTTGTATATTTTAAATTTAGTTATTAGCTGTGGTTTTATTTGAAATTTTTTCTTAAGATGTTGACTCAGCACTAGAATTAAGTGACTATCTTTCCTCAGACCAAACATATTTAACGAATGTTAAGACTGTACAATTTATTTTCCTGAAACCGGCCTCGTGGTATAATTGTCAGAGCCACTGGATACTAACCTAGAGGCCTCGGGTTCGATTCTAAGCTGATACCGGTGGATTTTCTCGAAAGTGGAATAATTTCCATGATCATCAGAATTTGGTTAATTAGGCTTAAACTAAGTTAAGCTCTTCATTAGCCCCACATCCTCATATTTACTAACATCATCTCATCTCATCGGGATTAGGATAGAGCCTCCACAAAAGGGATATATATTTTGGGCATCCCCTGGGCAACGGTACATTAGTACTCTCTAATCTTTACGCAAACTGAGCTACCAACTGATGTAGCTCGTACCCGCAATTATTATTACTAGTTCTACTATTACTATTTATTTATGTCAAAAAAAATCTCTTATCTTTTGGTTACAAATTATATTTTTCGTCATGTAGAACATTCATTCTGATTCTGTCATTTAATGGGACTAATTATGTGGGTATTTCGCTTGGTTTTTTTCCCGCCGCATCAATTATACACCAATTGGGTGGAAAGGAGCAGAATTAAATTAAGAGGAATTCAAAGATGGATTCTGCTTTGCTAGTATTCAAACCCAGACCTCCCGATCACTATAAAATAAAACTAAACTGTCACCTTTGTCCACAATCACACCGTGGCAAGTCTTATCTCTTAATATTATTATTAGCACCACGTCTTACTACCCGTTCGGGTTGTACGCACTTACGCTTAATGTGTAATGGTAGGGTGATTATGAGATGAAATGGAGGACCTACAGTTTAACGTGGAATCCGAACCACGGTGGAGGCCGGGCATTCCACACATTAGAGCTAGGGATGTGGAAAATTGAATCTATATTAAGTGTATCAGAATCTGCGTGGAGGTAGAGTGAAACTGCATATAGGGGAAAAAAAACCTCAGCATATCCGATTGTGATTCGAAGATCGACCACTCCGTCATCGGCAGTCAAGTCTTTTGCGATAATGGCGCCTTAGACCATGCGGCCACCAACCAGGTCATTTTCAACATTAATAACATTTTACTATATTATATATTAGTGTTATTTTATAGGTATTGATAGTATAATTATATCAAATTTGACAGCTGCAGATTACATGACTTGACGTATGAATACGTGAAAGTAGATCTAATACTATTTTATAGCTTTAGGGTTCTCGGATGTTATATCTATATACCCCAATTTCCATAAACTTGGAGTACATTTCTGTTTGTATTATATAGTTAAGGTTGTTCTCAAATTATATTCATTTTTGTTAATATATCAAATAAATGGTACGGCGCACCGCACAGACTTTCTCTCTCTTTCTATAAACTCGTAAGATTTCTGAACGGAATAATGTACATTGTATCATCACCACTCCACATAAGAGCACGCATAAAATAATATACAATGATATATAATCAATGAGAAAAGAGGCGCATCTTTGTCCACCTAAGAGCATTTCAAACAGTTTAATGTCTTCCACAAGGGTCAACACTTCGTATTAAAATTTCGATTTCTGGTTAAAATTTTAACATTTTATAAGGTGTTGCAGATCTTCAAGTCATCGCATTGATATTTAATTATTCATTTATACATTTTGACCAATAAAAAATGTAAATATTGACTATTGAGTCTAAAATGGAGATAGATCATTGCTATGCAAACATTTCTCCTAAGAGATTTAAGGAAAAATAACATACTTTTTTAGATACTTATATTTAATTACTCTATGGCATTGGAGAATTATTGCGTTAAGACTTAAGTAGTATATGTTTACAACTAAAGCTCACAAAATTGTATTAATATATTTGCAAATATCTCAGAAACTGCTGCTTTTATAAAAATATATGTCAAATAAAAGTTTTTTATTTCTAATAGTCCTACAATTTTGCAATGATAAGTTGTTTAGTTTCTCCAATAGTTGTGGAGATACGGAAATTAACGCTTCTGTAAAGTACCCTAAAAATCATTTTCATAGGAAAATGAAAATAGCCAGTTTATTTATAATCTTAATCAACGCCTAGATACGAATTTTAATCAAAATCGTTTGAGCAGATTTTGAGAAAACCAAATTTTTCTCTTTTCGCCCTTCAGTAAACTACCCTTAATTTTAAGTTTTTATAGACACACAGACAGACGGCATTGCAAAGACTATTTTTTAGGGTTCGGGGGGTCATGAGACGTCGACATCCATCAACATTTCAGGTTAGTTTTTTTTTACGGTCGCAATACTTAAACTTTAATGTCCAAAAAGTTAAAAAAATTCATATAATTGCGTATAGATTGAAAGTTATTGATTTTATAAAAATATGTTTCGGATAAAATATCTGTATTATAAATATATATACATATTTGTAATGCTAAGTAATTTCATATCTCAAATAGTTTCGGAGCTATTATAAAAAATGTTAATTTACGCATCAGACCGGAGCCCTTAAAGCCATTTTGCCGAAATATTGAGAGTAGCCATTTTGTTTGGAATATTTATTAATGTTCATAAATGAAATTTAATCAAAATCGTTAGAGCCGATTTTGAGAAAATCGACTTTTTCTCTTTTTGCCCTTCAGTAAACTACCCTTAATTTTAGGGGTAGATATCCAATTCCAAAAACCCCTCGGGGCAACCCTATGAAAACCCTAGATATCAAGTTTCAGCTCAATCGGTAAAATAGTTTAGGCTCTAGTTGGAGGTACAGACAGACAGACAGACAGACGGAAATTCAAAAACCACTTTTTCGGATTCAGGGAGTCATGAAACGTCAAAATTCATCCAAATCTCGATTTCGATTTTTTTGACGATCACCATACTTTCTCTACCTGTAAGATAGAGAGAAAGTAAAAATGAATCATAATAAAATTTTCCTCGGCTTGTATGAGGGTGTTAGGTTAACATGCCTGTAACAGAAGATTAATTTATATACTTATAGTCATATATTATACACATCCAAATTTTTGTAAGAAAAAAAATATATATATGGTCGTCTTGGATGTTGAAAAAGCATATGACAGCATGTGCAGAGGAAGAGTATTGAAAGCGCTGGAAAAAAAGAGGAATGCAGGATGAGACCGTAAAACGTGAGGAATATGTACAAGGGTAGTGTGAGCTGTGTGAAAATAGGAGAGTAGAAGACAAATCGGTTTGAGTTAAAGAGCGGTCTGAAACAAAGTAGTGCGCTCTCACTACTACTGTTCATTGTATTTATGAACGAAATAATGAAGGAAGTGGTAGAAAAAATTGAGGAGGGAAAGATGAAAGCAACAGGGTTTGCATATGACCCGATGGTGTGGGGTAGTAAGGAGAAAGATGTACAGAAGCAGCTGGAGGTTTGGGAAAAGGTGGTAGAGCGGTATGGAATAAGGTTTAATGTAAGGAAGAGTGAGATGCTGATCACGACAAGGAAGGAGGACAGGTATGCAAATGGCGTGACAGTGAGAGGGGAGCAATTTAAAATAGGAAAAAGTTTCAAGTATCTGTGCAGTATTGTAGAGGAGAGTGTAAGGAACAGAAGAGAAAGAAGAGAAAGAGGAAGGCAAGCAGAGACATTTTTCAGAAGTGTGAGAATCCTGGTTGGGAGCAGTGATATGCCAGACATGTGCAAGGGAGTCTGTCACTGTGTCTATCAATATTGACGTACGCTGTAGAAACGTGGGTAGTGAAGGAACAGGATGGAGGCAAAATACGAGCTAGTGAAATGAGATTTCTGAGAAGCAGGATCGGTGAGACCAAATTTGACAATATGAGAAATGACAGTGTAAGAGGAATATTAAAGGAAGGGCCAGTCCAGGACAGGATAGAGAAGGCACGACTAAGGTGGTGATGGCCATGTGAGAAGAATGGAGAGGGAAAGGATGCCTAGGAGGATGTAGGTGGGGGTAGGAGGCTGAGAGGAAGACTAAGGAACAGATGGCTGAAGGGAGTAAGGAGAAGTGTGGAGGAGAGGACTGGGTCAAGGTGGAGGGAGAGAGATAGTGGGAGGAAAGGAGGCGTTGGAGAAGATCATGTTCCAAACAGACCCAGCCAGCGGCTGGAAGCTGTTTATGATGATTATATATATGTATATGATATATATATTTTATATATACATATATATCCCAATTTTTTATAAACGGACAAAAATATAGGAGAATACAAAGTAATCTTCTGTTAGAAGTATGTTAACCTAACACCCTAGCCTAGCAAAATCTTCTTATGATTTATTCATCCTATGTTAACAAAAAATGTGTATGAGTTGAGAACAGCCTGAACTATTTAGTATAAAAAAAATTACTCCCAGTTTATTGAAGTAGATACAAACTAAAGATAAATAACCAGAATATATTATTAAAATAATTAATGAATTGATCTTGATAAAACTAAATTATCGCTGTGTCTGAATACAGAAATCTGGGGGGGGGTAAGAAAGACAAGTTTTTCAGCGATGCTTCACCAGTTATTGATCAATCCTACTTGACCGTGTCCATGCCGTTGAATACGATTATTACAAAATGCTATAAAATTTAAAAGTTAAATATGGGAAAAGTTAGCACTTTTTGACTAGAGAGGAGAGCGGGGGTCATTATAACTTTATAGATTGAATGGTTGAGAACTTAGTGGTCCGTATCATTTTGTCTTCGCAAAACTTCCTAAAAAGTAGTTCGTAGCAGATGTTACTGTTGAATTATCAGTCAAGTTATATCAGCTCTGTTAGTTAGCCCTTAACTATAATAGAAACATGAAAGGAAAGTTGGATTAAAATATACACAAAACAGTTTTTGGGTCTAAATATATAAACAAATTAATTATATAATTTTAATCGTGTTTTTGGCATTGACATGATTTGTCAAAAGTGGTAATTTTAGAATAAATTATTTGTTTTATGAATATTAGAGAGTAGCTTTAATAAATGACATAGTAGGATTGTGGTGAAAAGAAAAATTAATTCAACACAAACTTATTTGTGGTTAAAAGTGATAACCTACTATTTATAGTATTATTAGTATTATTTATAGCTATTTATAGTGTCCAATTATGCGTACGTTCCTACAGCGATTCCACTATAGTAGAAGACCTATGAATATCTTAGAGTTTTATGTTACATCTTACATTGTTTATCTAGTACAAAAACGATATGATTTTTTTAAAGTATTTAAGATTTTTCAAATTCATGGCTGAATCCATATGTGCACATACAACGTGTATCTAAAACATTGCATCAAACTTTGGCAGGCTATTCCTTGGGTGAAAATAGAATAATTCACATCAGCAACCTAGGGTCCATCTTGAATAATAAGGGCGGTATACACCCCTAAAGATAGAGCTAAGAACGACTGTTGTGTGAAATATTATGAAAACTGCTTAGGGTATTACAACGAATATTTGTATACTACTTATTGAAACCTTGATCATTAATAAACTAAATGTGCTGTTACCGTTACCCACCCCCATTATGTAAATAAATGGTACGGCGCACCGCACAGACTTTCTCTCTCTTTCTATAAACTCGTAAGATTTCTGAACGGAATAATGTACATTGTATCATCACCACTCCACATATATAAGAACACGCATAAAATAATATACAATGATATAGAATCAATGAGAAAAGAGGCGCATCTTTGTCCACCTAAGAACATTTCAAACAGTTTAATGTCTTCCACAAGGGTCAACACTTCGTATTAATATTTCGATTTCTGGTTAAAATTTTAACATTTTA
>CABFWB010002926.1:0-16765 GCA_902151455.1 Timema bartmani | reverse complement strand
TTACATAATGGGGGTGGGTAACGGTAACAGCACATTTAGTTTACTAACGATCAAGGTTTCATTAAGTAGTATACAAATATTCGTTGTAATACCCTAAGCAGTTTTCATAATATTTCACACAACAGTCATTTTTAGCTCTATCTCTAGGGGTGTATACCACCCTTATTATTCAAGATGGACCCTAGGTTGCTGCTGAGAATTATTCTATTTTCACCCAAGGAATAGCCTGCCAAAGTTTTATGCAATGTTTTAGATACACGTTGTATAGTTAATTAGTTGTTTGAGAATTTGGTTCTGGAGTTCTAGTGTAAAATATATTTATTTGTAGATGTATATCTTTTTATAATTTATTTAACTACTTCAAACTCAGTTATTTCTTAACCACAAAACTAATTAATTATTTAAAATAGTATTGATAAGATAGTGAGCAAACTTCTATCAAACTTTAAATTTGAACTTCAAGCTTATTTCTGTACCTTCATTATTAAAAATATTATCACATCAAATGAAATTTTTATCGTACATTCAAATTGAAACACCAAATTAATAATTATTTTAGAAATATACGTAAATGGATATGCTGAGTAAGATATAATTAACATTTGCTTAAATATGTAAAGTAATTCTTAGGGGTTGAATGACGTCAAAACAAAATTTATTTCTATCGCTTCGTACTCTAAAACAACACAAGAAAGATTTAAAAAAGTAATGAATGATTACACATTTGCTTAACTGACTGCACAAACAAATTACATAGCTACTCATGTTTTAACATTCATTTGTCCTGCCTGTAAATACGAGATAGCGTAAACCTTTTTGTATTCAAAAATATTAGTCGTAAGAAAACAAATAATGTCTGCCGCTGGTTATTAGAAATTGAGTGATACTTTTTTTTTTTGCTGTACTCTTTGTAAGGAAAGAGCTGCATGTGTAAATAGAAGATGACAAAAGGAAGATCAAGCGAAAAGAAGGAATATAGAGGATGAAACAATGGAAGAGCATGTTGACTTTTGTGACGGTAACAAAAAAATAGACTGAGATTTCCATTCCAACACCACAATGGAATAGTAGATGAGACCTAGTTATAGTACATTAATAAAGCTGCTCAAAACAAAACAATCTGCGGCGGGGGTCAGCGCTTATTACGAAATACATGAATTAATATTAAATAAGTTTATAAACTATTGCAACTAAAACCTAGCTATCCTTTTTAATTATTTCACAAAGCTAATACGAAAGTAGATTATGTAGTGTAATATTTGTGAATTAATTTATTTTTCACCGGGTCTCAAAACACCCGTTTGGATTATGCGCATATAGATTAATAACTATAAAATATAGCGATAAAAATATATAGGCCTATTTTATATTAAATTTACCCTTATTTGCGTGTAGGAAGAGATGGAAGCCACTAAGCAAAAAAAACTTCAATAAATGAATCCGGGAATCTTTACACTTTTATCTCCACCAGAAGCAGACGGGACTAAATGAGCCTAACATTTAAACTGCGGGCCCACTTGTGCAAGCAGGCCCGGATTAATAAAAGGGCAAAAGGGGAAATTTTTCCTGGTGCCCCAGCCAAAGGCGAGGCACCCTTTTACACATAAATATTATAATATTAAAGATTACTCTATTTTATTTTTAAAAAGGTGTGATGATTATTTGATTAATAATTAACGTTGATACTGTTGATAAAGTATTTGAAATTTTGGGGGTGTTACTTTGTTGTCATCAACAACGTCCAGTGTACGGTGACCAACTACGACTAACTTGTCTTCCTTTTGCTTCTTTCCAGAATGCAGTATGTCTATACCTTTCTATGTAAGTATTCACTTCTCATTTCCAATCAAAAGCAGTAAACTAAGCTGGCTGTGATGTGTAAATTTGGTGAATTGTACTTTTTGCTGTAAATTTTAACCTCTGTGTTTGGGGGTGGGTCCACCGAACCTTAAGTGGGCCACCCACTCCTCCCCAAACCCAGCCCTGGGTATGGGTATAGATTGTTTAAAGTTGATTTGTTAATATTTTTTTCAAACTATGTTGGAAACTAGTTTGTATTCACATGTAATTAGCCGTGAGCTATGCATTGTCTGTGTTTAATTGTTCGTCTCATTCATAGCGGTGAACATGCGGACTAAACGTCAAGCTTTTACAGTCTGATTTGACGGTAGGGGAAAGGTCGGGGTTCTGATCACAGCCGGACGTACTGAGGGTAGTTATTGATAGTTTCCCAATTTTACTCCAGGCAAATTCTACATTCCTCCCAACTACTTACCTAAATAACATTATTAAGTAATAACTTAGTTAAAAGTGGCTATTAGGTTAAGGATTACTTGTTTAAGTCATCTCAGAAATAGATACAGCTCTACAGAGATTAGATAGTTTAATTTGATTATTTCTTACGAGTACCATTTGTTGATACTGTCGATCAAATTGGATATGAAATAATAAAATCGTTGAGTATCTTGCGAGTGTAACGCCCTAGACTTATCAACCTTAAGAACCAACTTAATACATTGTAAAAATATGTTTTTTAAATATCAAATTAAGTATTGATGGTAAAAAATTATCTATTAAAACAAATAAAAAATCACAGAATAATAATTTAAACAACTTTCTACAAAAGTGACGTAATACACTTGAGGTTTTAGAAGAAAAATATTTGATTAATTTTATAAATTACTAGCAGAAGTACCCAGCGTTACCCCGGGCAACGCTTTTCTTTGCTTCAAACAGACAGAAAAATAATCTCATTTTATTTCTCTCAACCCAATTTTTAATTAATTAAAAAAATCAAATCCAAATTTTAAAATTCCTATTTCAATGTGTACATGTTCGTGCAGAGAGGCTATTAATTTTTAAATTTCAGGTCTCTGCTTGAGAAAGATATCGCGCAACGCTTATAACTAACAGACAGATACACAAATTCTGCATAATTTGTAATCAAATGTTAATTAATGTAATTTTATCTAGTTTATTTTATAGCTTGAAATAAAAATATTTAATTTAAAATAAATAAAAACTTAAACAAATCTAAAAATAGTAGGCATATATACAAATTAACTTTTATAAAAAATTTCACAGAAACTACACCCCATTAGAGGGAGAGTCTAGTACTTTTGAATAAAACTCAAGCGTCTGACCCTGTAGAGTGTAAGTCTAAGACCTATTTTGTGGGATGGTGGGGGGAGGGGGGTGAAAGGCGTGACGTGGCTTCACAATCAACCAAAGTATCCTTCCGCGCCAACAAGAACAGATGGATCACGGAAAACGTAGATGGCGCTAGCAACTGGACAGGTCTTGCGGGAAATTCATACGTTTGGAAATATCAGTTTCCTTGAGAACAAGTGAAATTTTTATGTTAGTATTTTCAACACCCCTTTTAAGATAATGTATCAATGTTTATTAATTGTCACATGTTCTAATTTTTATTGTAAAGCTGGCAGTTTTCTATTGGAAAATGTCAATTTTATCGATAGTTGATCACTGTTAAAATTATAGAGGAAGTGTCTATATAAAATGTATAAATTAATCAACATGCTTTTATTCTTGAACAAAACATTTCCAAAAAAGAAAATTGGAAAACAATACAAATTCTTGGAGATAACCGTTTGTTCTCATGGCTCTGAAGTTCCACGCCAAATGAAAAGGGCCAATAGTCTTAACTACTTTAAGGGAATAGGAATCATGGAGGTTGAATTTGGTGAAGGGAGAGTGTGACACCACATCCATCCAGGATTCCAACCCAGACCTCATCATCATCGGTAAACTATGCTAGACGTACCAGACATTTATTCCACGTGCCCAACCGTCTGAAACACATTCTATTGATGAGCTACAAATTTCCTCACAGAAATTAAAAACCGAAATATGTCAGCCTTTAAATCATGTGACAATCTTCCAATCTCAAACGTTTTGCAATGGGTTTTCCCCCTATCTAATTCTATGGAACATTAGAATATAAATAAAAGTAATAAAAATTGTCTTAAAACAAAAGACGTACAAATAGAGCGAGAGAAAGAATTCAAATTCAGGCAGAAACAATGACCTCAAACACATTTTTCTAACGAACTCGATTTGTTGTTCTGATTCATAGAAGGGTACAAAGAAGGTACTTGTAGCTTGAAAAGTTCTATCTTTGATATTTATAAGTTTATTATCCAAAGAGAAACATTTCACTCTTTATAATTCTGCTATATATAATTCTTTAAAAGGAATTTGTTGTCTTAAAGATACACTTGATACGCCAGACATTAATTGAATCAAAATCACTTTTTCTTCGCGGTCGGATACAATTAGTAGGTATACGATAATAATGTTATATACGTATTTACATACAAGCCAATATAATATGATATAATATGAACTAGATTTAACAGATTTTATGACCAACTTTTTTTTATAACCAAAATCAATTTAATATTGCTTCAGGTGATACAGTACGTTTAGTTTAATTTTCTACACATATGAGTAATCACAAAAGTTTTTGAATTTTTGTCATGAGCATCTTTGAATTTGAATATAAAAATTCTAGACAAAAAAAAAGGTCCCGTTTAGATTCAGCTATGGCCATGACAGATATTCAAGAATTGTTGAGAATACTATGAGTAGAGAACTAAACTGTGTGTCTATCGGAGCAATATTTTATTTATTTTTCTCTTAAAAAGGTTTTTTATGTCATTAAAGCTGTAAGATTATGGACCTTAAATTAATTTTTCTGCACCCCCCGCCCCTTAAATATCAGTTTTGAATAAAAGGTGAGAGCATATATTTTTTTATATTAATAAAAATATTAACTTTTTACTTGGAAACCTATCTTTCAATTTTTTTAGTAGTCGTTTCAAAATTAACCTTACTCGACACATGACACCTACTTACAAATCTTTAGAATGTTTTCTAAAATGATACATGACACCTAGTTTCAAACAACTCTCATGTCAGCTGAAGCAGTGTTGCCACTATTTTCTTAATATCAAACTCCTTGTGTTTTCCAGGAGGATCGAAGAAAATAGTAATAACATTTTATTTTTCATCAAACTAACTATTGTGAAGTCATGTAACATGTGTTTAAAACAGGATGATCTAAGATCGATGGGTTGAGAAGTGACAGAATACGAGTATTTCCCCTTGTTTAAGGGGTATTAAGACATGTTGAATCAGTGGGCTTAATTCTTCAGTTTGCTTTTCCTACTATCTAAAGACATACTATTTTAAGCTTTCTGCTAAATGTACTAAACTAATAGTTATTCAAATTTTGTTAACTAGATTTTATAAAATTCCCCGTGTTTTCATGTTTTTTGCCAGACCTAAGAATCTCCCTGTGTTTTCCCGATTATTCCAGGTTTCTGGGTGCGTGGAAACCCTGGTAACATCCATACCAAAGTGTTCTTAGTGGAGATCGTTTAATTGCTTACGTGCTCTTTGGGCGGTGTTGATAGAGAGCAAAGACTTTATAAAAAGGAAACAAGTGCTATAGTAAAAGTGAACAGAGGGGGGAAAGACGAAGCACTAAAGTTTTTTCTGCTGTGGGAATAAATTGTGACCTGAATTTCTCACCAAAATATCAGGTTTCATTGATCAAACTTAAAAAATATATATATAGAACAAAACCATTAAAAATGTGACTACTTTTTATAAGAACTTAGGTTAGTCGTTAACCCTCTGCAAACTCCATAAAAAGA
The DNA here is from genome assembly GCA_902151455.1 of Timema bartmani. Lineage (NCBI taxonomy): Eukaryota > Metazoa > Arthropoda > Insecta > Phasmatodea > Timematidae > Timema > Timema bartmani. Next base: position 11,084 of record CABFWB010002926.1, on the reverse strand, counting down.
TTAATAACATGAAAACTACACTTAAAAATAAAACCTATATTAAAAAGAAGTCCCTAATAGCAAACCTATCAAATTTCTCAAGGAAGTAAAGTTAATATCTGCTGTTTCAGGGGGAGACTTAATAAAATCATTAAAAAAAATTCCAGTTAGAATTTATAAAAACAACATATTTACGCCTTAGTAATCTTATGCCTAGTCAAAATGCTTTAGTAACTTATTGTATAGTTTGTAAGTGAATCCGTTGTTGCTCTGGAGAAAATTTTTAATTTAAATAATTTATGTTGAAGGTAACTCTGTGGTGGTAATGTAGGAAACGTGAGAAAAGGTGTTTCTGCAGTTTTTATAGCAATTTTTTTTGTCAATAATAAATTAAATATTACTTCAATAGAAACATTGAATAAAAATTTCTTCACATGGTTCAACAGTTCTTGAATATCTGTCACGAGAAAAGCAGCATTTGTTGACAAACTTTTTAAATGAAGAGAAAAAGTTGTCATTAAATTCCAAGATAATCTTGGCAGGTATTCAAGAACTTTTTAGGTCACCGTGTGAAGAAAATTAAACTATATGTTTGTACTGAAAAGGTATTTGATTTATTTGAAAAAATATATATTAAAAAAATTGCCATAACTACTGCAAAAACACTTACCTTTTCTCGCGTCCCCTACATCCCCACCTTAAGTTAGTGCGTCGCCAGAGCCTCAACCCAGTTTTAAACTAATTTTAGAAAACACAACTAAAATTTTAAAGTTACTGCCTCAAGTGCACACATTTGTACACAGGGGCTACTAATTTTTTTTAAATGTGAGCCCTATGCATGCGGTAGATGTCACGCAATATTTGTGACAGCCAAATGAACTTTTAATTTTATTTATATTGAGGATTGTTGAAAAAAAAATCAAAACTATTGTACCTGAGATAGTGTTAAATCTTAATTAATAAAATATTAAAAATAGTCATAGTTAGTCAAATAGATCCTCCTTAAACATTTTAATATGATTAATATTTGGGTCATGAACAATATAACAAAGTAAGTATATTTTAAAAGAGAATAAAATGTTTTTAGATCCACTATAAGGTTGGCAATATTATAATACATAGCAGTTAACAACAACACTGGTTGGCGCAAGGACCAAGACAACAGTCAAGTCTGGTTTTACTTTCCGGAGATCAAATCCAGACTGGTTTCCCAGGTTTCCTCCATACACAGGTGGCTACATTTTCTCTAAATTATACCTTTCACATCCATATCTATTAGTGAGAATATGTGGGTAATATTGACGAGTAGTGAGACATGGTATACGTAAAAACAGAAAGTTATCTCCTATAGACCGAGTGTGGCAACACTTGTAGTACTGGATCTTGATGAAAACATTTATTAAAAAAATAAGGAAAAAAATAAAGTAGAACCTCGCTAACTCGAACCTATATATCTCAAAAACCTCTATAAAGCTAAGATTTAGTCCATTTCCCTCAGTTTCCCTGCGAAAACCTCCGAATTAAGTTATGTATATTTTGAGCATTGAAAAATGACACCTGACCACGGGAATCGAACCCGGGACCTTTGGCTTAGTACGCCAATGCTCTACCACTGAGCTATCCAGGAGTCGTCCCGTGCCCAGAGTCATTCTTCACTCCTATTTTTAAGGCAGAGTCTATGATGGACGTGCGGAAATTGTCAGCTTTATTCACGATCCATCAGATAACGCAGCCATCTTCCCATGTCCAGGTGTCATTTTTCAATTTTCAGAATATGATATCTAGATGGTGAATTCCTCTCTAAAATTAATAACAGCTTCAGCTATTTGATTATTATGTATATTTGTCGAATTACGAAGTCTTTGCGAGGTGTACAAACGCATTATTTTGCCTCCATAGCTCGAATTTAGAGAAGCCCAACCTCCACAAGTCAAACGTTACCTCTATATATCAAAATTTTAATACCTTGACCTCTACAACTTGAAGCGAAAACATGTCACAGCATGTAGAGTAATCCCGTCTTGAGCTATAGTTTGCCGGTCAAGGGGATGATTTATTCCACGTCACTGCTTTCTTTGAGTTTCGAGCACATCTAGTGGAGCGTACTTTCATGCTTATTAGTGTTACGTAATGTACGCTAAAATGAGTTCCATACGAATGTTCGAATCGTTAAATGTTGGTGAAAAGCTTAAAGTGATTGAGGCAGGGGAGACTGTTCAAGAAACAATAGAGACAATGCTGACGAATTCGGGAATCTCGCCAGTAGTTACTCAACGACCCTGAAAAATTAAGGTAGCGTTATACAGAAGATACCTGTAGGTAACGTAGATCGTAAGAGAGAACTGCTGACTTTCCTGACCTCAAAGAGTGCTTATTAAAATTGTTTAAATAATGCAGGGGCAGCAATGTTAGCGTAGGAGGACCAATATTAAAAGAAAAAGCCGAGGATTTTGTTAAATCGTTGGGTCAGGAAAACTTTAGAGCCAGTAGTGGATGGCTGGACCAATCTAAAAAAAGAAATATTGTTTTTAAAAAACTGTGAGGTGAAAGTGCCAGTGTGAATGATAAAGTTTGCAGTGAGTAGTAAAATGAAATGGAAGAGTTGTTGAAAGATTATAGCCCCACAATGTGTATAATTCGGATGGAAATGCATTGCTCTAAAAATGCCTTGCTGACAAAGCATTTACGTTCAAAAAGAAATAATTTCACGGAGACAAGCACAGCCAGGAACGAGTCACTGTTATTAGCAGCAAATATGATGGGGACTGAAAAACTCAAGGATTTATTTGTGGGAAAATTAAAAATAGCCACGGTGTTTTGAGGTATGCATTTCCTTTACTTATAATGTGACAAAATAGGGCTATTTTTAGATGTATTCAAGAATTTGTAGTTTTTGTTACAATGTTATTTTTTTAAACTTGTCGAATAAAACGTAAATACATTAACATGTGAAATCCCATCTTGACTTTCCGCTTTGTCACAGGTAGGCAACGTCTTTATGGGGTCATCGATAAACCACGTGACTCTTTTAATACTTTTTACCTACCCCTCCTCAAACCCCACACTAACCTGTGTTACGTAACTTTTCACATCAAGATTAAACCTAATTATTTCATAGGGAAGCTTATACGACACTAAAAGAGATACCCATATTTTATACAACTCTGATTCGGAGGTTATCTATAAGTATGTTTATTAACGGTGTAAACATGAACATTAATACATTTTCAACATTAGAAAGTATAAGATTTGTATTAAGTAGCACTCTCCCCATTATAGCTCCACCTCAGTCCCTGCCGCCCCCCCCCCTCTCCACCCTTCTGTTTTACGTGGTTTATGGATGGCCCCTAAAGGTCACTGTTGATCCCATCTGGCAATAGTGAGAGCTTTTGAACACATACGTGTCTTGAAGTGTGAGAACTTACAAGAGTATCCATAAATTATAATTTTCACAGCTGTAGGAAGCAATTGTCTACCTTTTTACTGCATAAATGTCCACGCCGCGGATGTATAGTCGTTCCAGATGGGAGGGAGATAATGGGTTCTCCTGAATTATGGCACGCGTCGAATACCAACGAAACTATTACACGTTCCAGCGGTGCACGTACGACTCATTTCACAAGCGATGGGTGTTAGCAAAAGTAGTACTAACACATTATTCTCCTGAGTACCTCTTCAATGGAGTAGCCGTGTTCTATATTGCACGTTTAGTGGGTAGGTAAAATCCCAAATGGGCTTTGAGTAGACAGTGTAGAGACTATTGACCCAGCTTGTTAAGGTGCAATGAGCCATAAATAGATATAATTTAAATAAATGTCTGCTACGTTTCTAATAGCGGCCATAATAATAATTATCATTACTATTTCTGGGCCCTACTACAAGTCTGGGCTAGCCGCATATTAACAAAAATGGGGTAGGGAAGGGAATTTATAGTTTAGTGAAAACATAGCCATATTTTGGTATATAGAGAATGTAAAATAATACAGAATAAAAAGACTCATAGCACTCAGTCGAGATAGTAACTCTGACTCCTCATTACTGGAAAACCAGACTAAATCAGAGCGACATTATTGTCTTCTTGTTCAATTTTGTTAAATGCCATATATTCACATTTTGAAATTTACTTTAAATTTAAAGTTATATGTTAACATTAAGAGAGAATTAATAACGTGTATCTGTTGGTAAAAAGCATTTTTGTCAACACTGTATTTGGATAGTAATTAATTGTTATAGCAATGGTAAGATGGATAATAGTTGTTGGGCCATACATTTATATCGGAACAATGATTTTTGTTGTATTAACTTGATGATTTTGGGCCAGTTTCATAATCAGATTTAGTACGCCTAAAGTGCGAGTTGATACTAAATACAGGACGACACCTACATATAGAACAAAATGGAATGGGCCAGTTTCGCATATGAAACTGGCCCATTCCATTCAATTTCAAGTAGATGACGTATTGTATTTAGTATAGCGCCGCACTTGAGGCTTACTAAATCTGACTATGAAACTGGCCCTTTATCTGTATTTAATCCTGTTGGGTTTTTTTAATTTACTTCATCCTATTAAGGTTTTTTTTAAGAGTTATAGATCGTTTAGTTTGACAAGAGTCCACTATATTTCCTTTAGTAAACTAAACTGCTAAAAGAATTATGCAGTATTTTCATAAAAATCATTATTTCCAGAATGTAGAACATGCCTTAGTGTTTTAATGCAAAGTGTTCATTTTAGGTGAAGTGGCTTTGAAAAGTTTACAAAATTTACAACACAATTATTATATTAAATACATTTTGACTTGATATAGCAACAAAACATGGGTAGTTTAACACATTGGAATAGTTTGTAGTCAGAGTATAATTAATTCGAACATGTTTGGCCTAACATTTTTGGCAAATAAATAGGTTCATATATAAAATGTTGTCAAAATAAAACTCTTCACAATTATTTTTTTTCACTTCGCTGTGGAACATGCCCAACTTAAACATTAACCTTTACACTTAAGTCTGTGCCTACCACTTTTGATTTAAATTTTAGCGTTAACATATTATTTAAGTTATGTGGGAAAAATTGTTGTGGTTTCTGAAAGTAATAGTTTCAGGGTCTAGAAAAAATATTGTTTGAAACTTTCCACGTTATTTTTATGGCTATATCAAACCCCTTCTTTATTGAAGTTTTTCTGTCACACCCTTGAATTTCATTAAATGTGCAAAACCTTTATTTATGTAACAGCGAAAATATTATGGGAGACCACTAATTATTTTTTTTTAATATGAACTGTTGATTTAAAAAAAAAAGTATATTATTTTATTCTTCAAAAAACAAAATGCTAAAAAAACATTCAAACAAGTTAGGCGATAATGAACCTTGTATATTGCATTGAGTGAAGAAAGGCAGACGAATAAATAAATTAACATGTTATGTAGCTATCACTTATAACATTATACGAAATATACTGCGATAAACGCATAAGCATAATTGAGTAAATTTTTAAGTTTTAACAGAATTTTTAAAATAATGTTTTAAGCCCACCATTATAAGCTACTGAGCTCACATTATGAATATTATCATATATATCGCATAGAATGTACTATGTCTCTCTTATTTTCACAGATGATGTCAAAGTTGTTATTTATAGCTAAATATAAATATATTTTGGTAATATTAGTTAGTCTACAATACTTATGAAGATTCTCTTAAAGATTCTTCAAGATACAAAAAAGTAATAAGAGTGGTCCCAGTAAAATAACTTTTTGGAAGTTACAAAAGTTATTAAAACCATGTTGATATATTTTAACAACCCAAATTTTGGTTGATGATTACATGGTCATACCCGCTTCGCGGTTTCGGTGGCCGCGTGGTCTAACGCGCTACTCTCGCAGTAGACTATACAGTCGATGACGGGGAGATCGAGCTTCGGATCTCGGTCGAGTGTACAGAGGGTGGTTTTTCCAAAATAGTTTTCCACTCTCCCTCCAAGTAAATGCGGGTACAATTCCTATAAATTTAATCTTCCTAATCCCTTAAACCACTAGCGAAATTAGTAGATAAGAGTATAGTCCGAACGGGTAGTAAGAAGCGGTACAAAAAAAAGGCCTTATTTGTATCCACTTAAAGTAAAATAAGATACTACTCGCATAGGTTGTCTAGAATAATATGTTGTCAAGCTCGTCAAATATACCGGAAATTGGGAGTTCGTGGTATGAATCCCGGCTGGGTGTAATTAGGGTGATTTTGTTGGATAGTTTTCCACTCTTCCTCGATTCAACTGCTGGAATATTTAGTTTAATCTCTAAAAGATTTGCCAAACCCTCACGTATTTACGTAATTATTAACAAAAATTTCACACTTGTAAGTCACACTCACTAAAACCAAACAAAAATCAAAATCCCGTTACGCCTCTGGTTTCAACGCGAGATAAAATTTAAAACCAACATATAACGTCATTTTACGAGACCCAAAATGTTTAACATTTTAAAAATATTGTTTCGTATGTATTTTTGTGGATGGATCAGCGCGCACTCAACTGGAAAACTCTCTTACAGCGAGAGTCGTCTGGGCGGTTTCTGAATTACTTCCTTAGAAAGTACACCCTGCTTCCTCCTACCACCCCCATGGGGGGCCATGTGATAGTCAACTCACTCTTTCTCCCCCCTCAAGAAGACATGCGGTGTCCTTTCTTTCCTTCTTTCAACAAACGGTCTTCGATATCCGATGTTTAGACTCCGACGGGACTTTCAGGAGTCTTATTGTATAGGGTGGATAAAATAGGGATGGGTCGGAAAGAGGGCAGTAGGTTTGCGATGGCTGACGGCACCAGTAAAGATGATGTATCAATACAGGTGTGCTTATTTAAAGCGAATATGTACTTACATCAACGTCAAGCTTATTGGTTAGAGGCAATAATCCAAAATTTATTTTAATATGAAATACTATTATAATTACCAATATTAAATATGTTCTTATATGATTATTAATATGTTCAAAATAAATTGATCAATAATATGTATTCTAGATCATAAAATTATAATAAATGCAATAATATAATCTAAAAATAAATAGTACGACACAATCACCCAATTTTCTCATTTTGTATATTAAGGCTTGGTGGCAAATTTTCAAAGATACGTTTTCGTTAAACCACCCTTAAATAAGTTTTTCTCATAAAAACAATCATCATCTTATTAATCATAATAAACACTCTTCATAAGGCCTATGTTATATAATTAAACCAAATTGTTCAAATATAGTTTTATCAAATTTAAAATTTTCAAAAATAATTTATTTGTTAGACACCTTACAGCTATATTTAATTTGTAAAGATAAAAACGTTCTGATTTATCACTAAAACTATTTCCAGATACTAAATTAAATTATCATTTTCAAAGCCCCTTTCAAAAAATTCAAGCTATCAATAATTTGTCTTAGGTTACCTACACTTAAACTTATCTTAGGAAAATAAACATACATTATTAGGGATCAGGTAAAACGGTGTTGCCACTATTTCCTTATTACCAAATAAAACTTAATTTTTCATCAAAGTAAGTTGGAATTCATGTAACTTATGTTTAAAGCAGGATGATATAAGATCGATGGGGAAATACATCTTTTGTAGCTTCACAAAGCTTGTTTAAGGGGCAATAAGATGTGTGTGAATCAGCATGCCTAATTATTAAGTTCACTTTTTTGTATATAAAGATCTATTTCAAGCTTTCAGTTAAATGTCTCAAATTAACAAATAATCCAGTATTTTTACTAGATTTTGCGAAATGCCCTGTGTTTTTCCGGTTATATCCAGACACAAAAAAAAACTGTTTTCCCTCCCCCTCCCTAATTTCCAGGTACCCTGTAAAATATTCCGTAAAATAGTACCCCGATAAGAATTTTAAACAAAATCGTTAGAGAATACTCGATGTCAAAAAAAAATTGTACAGAAATCAGTTTTCAGTAGACTACAAAAAAATCTGTTTTTTTATAAAAACAAATGATTATGTGTGTATAATTATTTATATCATAGTCTAAAAATTACATACATATATATATATATATATATATATTTACAGAATAGTGTTAAAAATTTAATAGATACACTTTTGAGCCAAATCACTAAGGCCTTTTTTTTTAATATTCAAAAAAATTTAAATACCAGTGATCAGTAAACCCTTAAACGAATGTTACCTTAAGAACAAGTTTAAAGTTTTATTTTTAATGTAAAACACACCCAGATATACATTTTAAACAAACTCGCTAAGAGCTATTTAAAAAAAATACATTTCTAAACTACCCTTAATTTGAGTGTTAGGGCCAAAATATTTTTAAAAATCCTGAGGTATACCTCAATGTCAAGTTTTAACAAAATTCATCAAACCGTTTCAGATCCGTTGCCATGGACAGAAAGCCAAACAGACAGGGAAACAGACACAATATTGATTCATCATTATATCGAGGTCAAAAATGCTTACGATTACAATACAATCTCTTAATATGAGAAAGTAAAAAGTAAATAAGCAACAAATTCCTGGAAACCTCATTGAATTATAGCCTATAGGATTTTATATTATTATCACCCTCTTTGGTAGCCGCTAGACTAAACTGGCGACGACGGGGTGATCGGGGCTCGAATACCAGTTGAGTGTATTGAAGGGGGTTTTGCCTAAATGATTTTACTGTCTTGTTTATATGTATATATATAAACAACTAATAAAGTCTTTAAAACTCACATAGATTTAAAATGGTGTTTACTGCATCTTTAACAGATCCCCCGACCACTATATTTATAACATAAAATCTATTATTATAATTCTACACAAAACCAAATTTGCTATTTTTATTTGATTTTTTTTTGATCCGGCATGCACACACAGTGGACCCTTTTCATCCTATTTCTCCCTCAGTCTCCTTTACGATGAAACGTCCTCAAGGAAGAGGCACTTAATTGGGAGATCTCTCTTCGAAAGAGACTTTTATTCGATGTAGTTGAACGACCGAAGTGAACCCTTTAAAGATAAAGTCTCTCGAGGCTTCATTAGTAAGTCCGAAAGCAAACGCTAATGTTTGTTATTGTTTCGTTAAAACTTCTTCGGGAGAAGAGACCTAGATGTATCTGTTGGAAATACTTCCAAACATTGGATGACTTGTGATTTTTTCCTCTTTGTTAAAATAAAACAACACAAGGCCATTCCAGAAGATCATAATGGGATACTCGTGGGGAAGGCAAATATCTACTTTATCTTACATATGCTCACTTCGGTGGGAACGTGGAATAAACTTGTCTGGAAATAATTTTAAGTTTCAAAACAAGTGTCAGTGAAATTGAGTGAGACGGTGAAATGACAGTTTCCAAAACTTTTAGGAGAACCCATTTTTGATATGTTAAAAAGTTTAAATTTTACAGGCATGAAATGAACCACCCCAGTTTAACTATTAAGGTAAGGAACTTTTTAGATTTGAAAATTAAGGCCTTAAAAATAAGGGAGCTAAGAATTAAAAAAATTAAAAGACTAAAACACTTCCCGATGTGGTGGAAAATGTTAATATATGTAAGCTTCAAGAAAAATATCTCAAATAATAATAAAAATAGAAAATATTGAAAATTGAATATATGAAAATGGTACATTTAGTTTGCCAGTAATTATGAGGTCAACGATCGGATAGTTGTAGGTGGAATGAAGATATTTCCCGACTCTTTCTTCAAACAAATTTGGATGGATTTCATCTCAATTTTACCTTCCTAATCACTGCCCTATTAATGTAGTTTTAATGTGAATGTCGTGGATCGGTAGTAACGGCACGGCCATTCTTACGACCTAGGACCTGTTTCACAAAGAAACAAGTCTTGTCATGGCGGGTGAAGTCACTTGTCCGTAAGGTGGAAATGTAGAGTGTTTGAAAAAAAAAACTACACGAATTAATCGGCCGGTAACTAGTGAAATAAAGTCAAAAGAAAAGTTTATGCGTGTTAGATTTTTTTTCGTTGGATCCTTAAGGAAGTAAAGAGCATGCAGGGATCGGCGTTTTGTTTCACAAGATTGTAAACTAGAACTTAGCGTGTTTTAATTTTGTTAAAGTAATAATTTTGATTACACATCTTGTTTTATTGCGTGTACGTATTGGTCAAGTTTCACAAAGAAACGTATCTTGGTCAAGTTACCATAGCTACGAATTTTGTCTCTCAAAGATATTTTAATAACAAATTACTTGTTCCACCAAGACTAGTCAAGTCGACAATAGCGGCGGATGTTCGATCAACGAATATCAATTATGGTTGCAGTGCTACAGAAAATTAAATATATATTATTCAGTTCTTTTAGCAGAAAAATCACTTAACAATTAAAAAGAGAAACCTATTTCGGTGTCCACATGGTCTATGGCGTCACTCTCATGCTAGAATAGACTGCATATGATAGGGAAATGGGGGTTCAAATCCCGGTCGGGTGTACTAAGAGTGGTTTTTTTAAAACTCCACTCTATCCACGCAAATAGCGGATAAATTTCTCCTAAATTTAAACCTTCTTCATTCTTAGCTCATTAACTTCATTAATACATATGTGTAAAATTACAACAGGTAGTAAGACGCGGTATTAAAAAAAAGGTACAAATTTGCAGGAGGTGTAGAATGTATATGATCGCAGAAGCTATAGACCGATTTCCAATAACAAGCAAATATATTAGAGAAGCCATAAGGTGTAAATGGTAAACCTAATAAATTACATTTAAATTTAAATTTTAACAGACCAATATTAATACCTATTTCCAAACTCCCTTCAAGATTTAAAATATTACAAAAATGTGCTATGTATTCATTGCTGGTGAATAGCAGTTGTTAAATCTTAATCTACTGTGCGTATTCCAAATTTGGTCATTTTACCTTAATTCAATAGTCACTTGATTCGTGTAGCCTCGACAAACACCTGCGCACGGTGGTCAAATGGTTCAAATTGTCATTCTCAATAGGCCTATACTGCCGATGACGGAGAGGTTGGTGTAAGAATCTCGGTCGGCCGTCCTGAGGGTGGGATTTCTAAGTGATTTTTTTTTTATTTTACATGAAGGCAACTTTGGGTATACCCTCTCAATTCAACCCTACTAATCCCTAACACATTAGCGT
>CABFWB010002925.1:67822-92768 GCA_902151455.1 Timema bartmani | reverse complement strand
TCAACTTCTTGCGCACTATACACTATACACTATTCGCTATTAGTTATGAATTATGCATGAATATAAACCAAGCCTTAAATAAAGCAGTAGCAGCTCCGGTTTGGCACGTCTATCTTCGCTAGCCGGCGGCAGTCTCTTGGTATTACAGCTCGATTGCAGGCTTACACCAGAGAAAAATTAAAGTTGTGTACATATATTATTTCAAATTCTGAGCGATAATTATTTTTTGGGATCTACGGAATAAATGGCCTATCTTTTGATATTCTAAAACCTCAATAATTTTTGAACAAGTCTTTTTAGCTATCTATTTATATTTGCTATTGGTTAGCAGTATTTGAATTAACTTATTTGGGAAAGTTTGTAGATATATAACATTTTACTTAAGAATATTGGTAATGGCCCTAACTCGATAATAAATACCAATCGGTCGCTGTGATGCCGGACTTTAACGGTTACTGTGTTCTTTTTAATAAAGTTGTTGTTATGAATGTAAAATTCAAGTTGGTCTGTGAAAGAATAGTGTCCTGAAGGCCGTACCTACGATATAAACAACATTTTCCGTGTTCTTTGTTGGTAAAGTTGGAATATCTACAGGCAGCCGCTAACATATCAAACATTAATTGATGGTATCTTGTGGACGCCAGGCTACCACTAGAAGCACAGGTGTGATCCCTACTTAACCTAACTACCCGAGGAACTGAATATAGTCTATCAAAATAGATTGCATAATCGCTCCGGTTCATAACGTGGTGGGCGTTATGAACTTCCACGGAGGAACGATGACACAGCAGTGTCTGATCTGCGCGGCAGAGTCCCTCACCAACTATGTAGACCTGACTCTGGTCACTTCTCAGACGACCCAGAGCGAGACTCCGGTGGAGGACAAGTTGAGGAGCATCTTGACGGACAAATGGCGGGAACCAGACTCCGACATGGCGATGGTTGTCTGTGTTCCTTGCTTTCAGATGGTGGACCAATTTGACACACTCGAGTCGCAGTTGGTAAACTTGAGGAAGGAATTGGTGGAAAAGTATGGAGGCAGCTTTGGTCGAGACAAGATGCCTCCGCCAGCAAAACTGGAGAAACAGCACAGGAAGAGGAGGGGTAGGCCGCCAAAATCTGCCAACAAGAGCGTACCCAAGATTAAGATTAAAGATCCTGTCAAACCCAAACGGAAATACACAAAGAGGAAGAAGGTTGAAAAGATTATGGTAATTACATGTTTGAGTTTGCCTATTTTTTAGTGGATTCCTCCTCGACAATTTGAGATATTTCTTGTGAATTACTCCTTGAACGATTGAGCTATTGTGTATTCCTCCTTGACAATTTGAGCTATTTCTTGTGAATTATTCCTTGAACAATTTGAACTATTTGTTGTATAATATCCCAACTTGCAAAGTTTGAACAAGTTACCTTATATATCTTAATTTTGCACTATATTAGCTATTTACAGCAACAAGGCATGGCAGAAGTTTATCTAGAATAGTGAGAAATTACATGAGGTTATCTAGGGCAATGAGGAGCTATAGGAGGGAATCTAAAGCATTGAGAAGATACAAAAGAACATACAATATTTGCCAACTACAATAATCTGAGGCTATCTAAAGAATTTCATGAATTAAGTTTGCAGGTTATGAATATATTGTGCAGCAAGGTTTATTTAATAGAAACATTTCTAAAAGATATTTAACATGCACTTTATGAACTAACTGATAATATCAACACACAACTTATAAACTAAGTTAGGTTAATTATTCTAGAACAGACAGACAGAAAGGGCAAGCCTCAAATTCAGCAATGATGAGTTTTTCAGCCATGCTGGGAATTATACCAGGAGGCCGGCTTCAATAGATGGGACACTCTTTTACTTGAACTAGCGTCAACACTAAAAATAATTATAGGGCCAATTTGTAATACTTTTTGTCTACATTGTCATATACTATACAGTCAAATGGGGTGGCTTTGGTTGTTTTGCAAATATATTTCTTCTATTGAGAATCACGATGTGACAAGCAATCTAGAGACAAAAATTATCATTGTCCATCTGTACTTACAGAAGTCTCCATAGTTTTTCAAAATCCAAAAATACAAACACATTATGCTCAAAATGGTTGATTAAATATTTTACATGCCACACCAAATTTACAAACTCTAAATTTACAAGGAATAAAAAAAAACTTGATCTAAACTTTTTTCGGAAACTTTTATATTTAGGCCCTAATATCCCATTTTATTTTTCATATTACAAATTTATCAAAATAAATTAATAGGTAGACCTATGTACTATATTAAGCCGGTTTAGAATATTCCTAACTTAAGAAAAACAGGCCACACTCATAAACATTTGTGAAAAAACCAGGTATCAAAGGGCACAGGTGTGTGGAGATATTAAAGGTCTTGAAATACTTATACAGAACAGGGATGAGGAAGTGTACCTGCATTTGTGTGGAGAGAGCATGGGAAACCATTTTGGAAAACCTCTGACCGAGATCAAACCACAATCTACCTGTCACCAGCAGTCTAGTCTTTTACAAGAGCGAGGCCTTAGGCCATGCAGATACTGAAGCATTGACAATTTTAAAGTCCTTGTTTAGGCAATATTTCACTAATAATGGTTGTGTGTGTTACGGCAATTAGAACCATTTTGTTTGAATCTGTTTCCATAGATTCATGTTTTACTGTAGTTGGGGAAATTATGTGTGAGTGTGTTTGTTCTAGGAAGTGGACAGTGAATCAGACGCTGACGCTGCCTGGGTCCCCGATGACGCTGACAACCAAGACGGGGACTCATCCCCAGGACCCAGTCAACACAAGGAGGCAGACGGGGACCTCAAGAAACGCAAGGCCAGTGAGAACGGTATGCGAGCACGCAAGGAATCCACCAAAGCACGCGCCCAGGTGGCGGCGCTTGCAGCCGCAGCGCAGTCATCGTCGGATGCAGACAATGCAGTGGATAATCCACCAGACATCCCCCTGCAACCCCCACCGCCACCTGAGGAGGAGAAGAACAACAATGTGTACGATGAGGAGTCGAGTATGCTGGGGCTGAACCCCGGCGAGAAGTTGCGCATGGGAGCCATGAATGAGACGGATGACGGTAACATAACATACGCCTGCTCTTACTGCGAGGAAATATTTGTTGACATTGGGATGCTAAAGGCACATGTGCGTGTCCGTCACCGCCCGGAACCTCTCACGACGCTCCTTCCTGTCGACATGGGCTTTGGCAACAAGGTCAACTGCGGTATGCAGCTCTCAGGCGTGACGTCCACCACAGAGCTGGGCAAGCCCTTTGTGTGCATATTCTGTGATGGGGCGTTCAAGTTCAAGAGTAACGTTCTCCTGCACTACAAGGAGAAACACACACCATACAAACCGTTCTCCTGTGTTGATTGCAAGGAGGCGTTTAGGCGCTCAATGGAACTGTCACGACACAGGGTATACTACTGCCCATTCAGAAAGAGAAGGGTCCCCAAAAAACGTGGCCGAGAGCCCAAGGTGAAGAAAGAATAAATGTCCCTAGATAGGGATAACCAAAGTTTTTCTGATTAACGAACTTGCAGGAAGTTCTCCGATAAACTTCCAATGTATTGTTACTTGCTAGGCGTAAGTTTTGCAAGTGTGTACTTTAGCAACTACCTATCGTACTAGGTTATTAGAAGTAACAATATTAATAAGATGTATCATCTTAAACTCTCATAACTTCACATTTTAAATATTTGTAAATATTTGACTCAAACAGGAGCAGTTTAAGTGGTCTAACTTTGTTTAAATTGACATTCATTTTCCTGCACATCTTTGATTTATTTTATCAATCGGTCATTTCGAACTAGGCTATCAATGCGATATGATATTTTAATCTGGGTTCAATTTTATTTATTTCTCTTTTCAGTCTCGTGTCATCCTAATTTTCATCACCCTTCATTTCCATTTACTTTTAACTTGAGAGTGCAGTAGGTCTTCAGACATGATTTTCAAGTAATTTAAAGTAATGTAAAGTGCACACATTTGTCTGAAGGAATTTGTCCAAGGACATTTTAACTTAAGCTTTAAACCTTTAGTGTGTTTCTGACCTTGGTGAAGACAATTCTCTTTGTAACCTTAGTCAGGTAATTATTTCCTTTAGAACTTATCGTCAAACCTATTTGAAGTTGCTAGATGTTGTGTAAATGCTTCCAGAAAATGAATCCATTTTACTAGAAAACAGGCCCGCACAGGAACGAAATTTTACTGTGAAATATTTATAGATGGTAAATTAATATTTTTTTGCGAGAATAGAACAGAAAATATTATATTTTATTAATTCCTGCTTCCTTTGAATAAAATAAAAAGGAAAACCATTTGTTCTTGCTAAACATAGATCCATCCACGTAATAAATATTTTTATATTTGTCTTGGAAATATTATCTAGAATAGGTAATGCAAGTGTGTTTAGTTGGTTTTTGTGTTTTAGAGGTGTCATAAATATCCTTTTATTACCAAATATAAATAATTGGGGGTGTGAAAGGTTCAAAATGTTGAGGTCAAAGTTCAAATCTCCTTTGAGTTCGACACCCATAATTATCTTTGCATTTTCGAAACATTTCGAAGGAAGAAGAAAACTTATATAATATTATCAACGGATTTGAAAAATCTCTCTAAATATGAAATATTTCGACAAATCATTTTTAAAACAGCCACTAAATAAACTCCATGACGCCAGCCTGCAAGCGAGCTATACCGGCTGTGCACTGTTGGTAAAGATAGTACCAACATTTGTGGATAGATGGTGTCATGTGGTCAGCACAACTAGCCCTCCGGCCTTTAATCTCAGTTTTCTATACCAGAGCTGCTACTTATTTATTCAATTAGCTCCTCATTTGTCCTCATGGAGCTGAGTTAGACTTTGTTACAGACCCACTGCTTCACAGATAAATATGGAAGCACTGGAGATCGAATCCGGGACTGTGGATTTGTAGCCAACAACAAAAGCCTGTTCTTCTTTGGCTTCAACTTTACTTTGCATGTTTCAGACTAATGTACAACTAAGAAGTGGCCTTCACACATCCTTTTAAATAAGTTCTAAATTAGTTGAGGAAGCTCTTCATTTTACAACATCCATCAAACTGCTAAGAAATGGTTTGTTAAAGTGGGTTGCTAACAAAATGAAGCAGTTCAGATAAATTAAGGTTTTAAATATATTGATAGATTGTACCGAGCGGATAGCTGAAGTGCTTATATTGGTGCATCTAAATAGCAGCAAAGGAATTATTTTGATACATTTAATTGATGAAGCTCTGCTATATGTTTTACTACAGTACATTTCATTTAACATTATTAATATTGTAAAGTAGAGGCTCGATAATGGCAGCTGTATGATACTGAGACTTACGCGGATTACTGAAAACTCGGAATATACGGGATAACATGGGGGAAATTAGCAGGGGAGGGAAGTTGTGGGTTAAACAACATTTAGAACAAAGTACACAATAAACAAAACAGAGCTTCCAACTGGTATTGAAATAATCACTTGATGACACAATTTTTGATGCCTTGATTCTTAACTCTCAAATACCAGTAAATGAAGTATTTGGCATTAAACAAAGCAGCAAAATAAGTTGATTGGTTTTCCATTATATCCATCAATACCACTTGTTTTTGCCATTATATTTTATTGCTAGCAATAAACATACTTTACATTAGCTTTGTGTTCTTTTTATCTTGTGTAGTTCAAAGATGAAGCTATTTTGTTTGGGTCTTTTATATTTACTATTTAAATTTTAAATATTTTTTAACACATCACGAAAATGTATATAAATAAATAACATTTTAAATAGAATAAAACTAAGGTCACGGGATTGGGCGTTAACGATTAATTTTCTTCAAGAGGCAGCCATTACTTTTATAGTTCATTGGCAGCAGTGTAAAGTATGAATGGTGTTCTTTTCATTTTCAAAACCGTATTGTGTTCATTCACTTTTATTTGTTTCTATCAGAGGTTTTATTCAAACTTCATAAAAGTCTCAAAAATTATCTTGATTACAATTATTATAGAGACTTGTGTAGTTCAGAGAGAAACAAAATCACAAAAAAGGACAAAATTGTGTTAATATAATCAATTTAATAAAAAGTGTTCTGTTTGTAACTTATGACATAATGATAGTGACAAACAAAATATAATTTGTCAGTGGCACTAGGCCCTAAAAAGGCTTTATTAAATTAAATTATAATTATTTTCACTTCAAATGAAATTGTACATTTCTTTAAATTCAAGGAGTCTAAAGAAATATTAAGATTTGGATTCAAGAACTATAGTATTTGGCCCATATATAGTTTCTATCCTTCTTCCGTGTATAGCAAAAGTACCTCAAAAGGTAAAGAGGGGTTTTCTTAGAGATATAGATTTCTAATGTTAGGTTAGATGCACGGAAAAAGATAGAAACTGTAAATGTTGATAAATCAAAAATTGAAAAGTTGTGTTAAAACTCTAAAATAAATAAAACCAGAATTGTGTAGTAAAATGTTGTATTTAAATAGTGTGTGTTGATATGATTGCACTGCATGTGTGTTCAACATCATAACACCGGTAATTCAAACATTGAGTAGCAAACAAGATGATGTTTTAACTCTGTCTGCTTGGCTGCCCTTATTTCTGCAGAGGGTCGAGATTTAGTCTTCATACAAGGAAATCAAGTCTTGACACAGGGAAATCATAAGTTTAGTCTTCACACAGGGAAATCAGACATTGTCTTCACACAGGGAAATCAGACATTTAGTCTTCATACAGGGAAATCAGACATTTGGTATTCACACCTTGTGAAATCAGACATCTACTATTCACACCTTGTGAAAGCAGACATCTAGTATTCACACCATGTGAAATCAGACATCTGGTATTTACACCTTGTGAAATCAGACATCTGGTATTTACACCTTGGGAAATCAGACATCTAGTATTCACACCTTGTGAAAGCAAACATCTAGTATTCACACCTTGTGAAATCAGACACTTAGTATTCACACCTTGGGAAAACAGATGGATGAATTATTGACACAGTCTGAAGCCTAATAACTACCACTTGTGTAATAATAAACAATAAT
Organism: Timema bartmani; assembly: GCA_902151455.1. Taxonomy (NCBI): domain Eukaryota; kingdom Metazoa; phylum Arthropoda; class Insecta; order Phasmatodea; family Timematidae; genus Timema; species Timema bartmani. The sequence goes on along the minus strand of CABFWB010002925.1, from coordinate 85,688 downwards.
AACATTGTCAGAGGGAGGTTTAAATATATTCCTGTTCTCTTGAACTGACATTTTCTTCACTGACTGAGTCTCTTGTGATGAACATCATTATGTATTCTTTGTCTAACACTTGATGACGTTTAAACATTACTTTATACATTCAAATGCAGATAATACAGATACAAGACACTGCAAATATTCCTTCCCCTATTTATAAATTCAGGATTTATTAAGTCTATTAAATGTTAGGGGTAGTTTTGTATACGAGGTACGTTAGTTTCTCGTCATTTGTAGAGCAAGACTGAATCAGGCCGGCTATGAATTGTAAAGAGTAATTGTATTAAATATGATGGCCTGTTCACTGCTGTCTTGTAGTATTATGTTTGCTTGTGTCGCATTTATCAGTAGAATAGAACTCAAACTGTACATGGAAATATTATTTGTGTTTGTGTGTATGAATATATGGAGGGTAATTAACTTCACAAGCATGATTGTATACATCAGCGGGCACTCTGTGTGGCCTCGAGTGAATGTGGCGGTTCTTTAAATGTTTTAAGAGAAAACTAAATGAGAAGCTAAGCATTATCAATGAGTAGAATAGCATGTCTATGTTGAAAACATGGTTTTGTAGGGGTAAAAAATAAAAACAGTGCAGGGTTTTTTTAAATGCACATTCATGAAATATATATTATCAAATAAAAATATTAAATTGCCCTAAATAAAAAATAATTATTTGATACAGTTTATTTTAGAGGTATGCAAGATTATACAAGTCTTATCTCAAGCAAGCTTTTCAGAAAACTATGAATTTTGTCGAGATGAGCTTAATAAACTTATATAATTATAAACCTAACGTGTAATAAATATCAAATTTAAATGTATAAGAAAATAAAACTCATATATTTAAAATAAAATATCTTTGAAATGACGATATAATTATTTTTTATGATGCAGTTAACATAAGTTTTGAAAATTTAAAACAAATGATAACATTAGTTACTCGCCTCACTGGCGTAGTTAGCTAACGCGCTAGTCATGTTGAGCTTGACTGCCGAGGGTGGGGAGATCGATGTTCGAATCTCGGTCGGGTGAACTGGGTGTGGTTTTTCTTAAATGGTCTTTCACTCTCCCTCCACGCAAATGGGGTTCACTTCTTCTAAATTCAACCTTCACAATTCTTAATCCATTAGCATAATTAGTACTTGAGCGTATAACCCGAACGGGTATTAAGACGCAGTGATAAATAAATAAAAAGATGACATTAGTTTTTAAATAAACTTGTAATAAAGAGCTATTGTATTTTTAACTTTGGTTATTTGAACTGACTATATTAGCACACGACTTACAATCCACCTTATTCCTATAACAGACACGGCACCCAGTCCCCCATCTGTCAGTTCATCAGCCACTCCAGGAGTTGAATTCAAGACCGTTACTGTGCTAAATTTAAAAAAAATTACATGCATTGATGGTTGAATGGTATTTGGCGTCACACTCACAATTGCCTGAATTTCCAATGACTTGAATATTTACTCTCAATTTCACTTTGTTTATTACTACCCGTTCAGGTTATACACACATATACTAATTACACACACATATACTAATTATGCTAATGTGTTAAGGATGAGAAAGGTTGAATTTAGAGTAAGTGTACCCACATTTGTGTGGTAGGAGAGTTAAGAAAAACCACCCGACCAGAATTCGAACCCCGATCTTCCAGTCATCAGCAGTAAAGTATATTTTGAGTGTGACGCCATAACCCATTCGACCGCCGAAACAGTCAACTTTAATAATCTTATCACCATCTTATTAGCTTAAATATGCAGACAGCCTGTACTGAGCCAAGATTCAGTGCATGCACATCAAATGAAAATAGGGTTGAGTGTGACTATCTACAAGCACCCACTTCAATTCCCTGGCTATCTGGAGTAGAGATAATGCTTTGACTAGCAAGATGGGTGTTAAATTATCAAGTTGTACTTGATATAGTCTTGCACTAAGCTATTTGTCTTCTGCATGCTGGGAAATTTCTTTCTATACCTTCTCAATCTCCTAACTCTCACCCTTCAACAATTTGTTCTCTCATTTGCTGACCTTGACATTCCAATTGCCATCTGCACAATATCCTATTTATTGGGTTTTTTAAGCATCGCGGCTTACTACCTGTTCAGGTTATACACATTTATACTAATTACACTAGTTAGGGATGATTTAGGAGGAAATGTCCCCACATTTGTGTAGAGGAAGAATGGAAAACCATTTAGGAAAAACCACCTTAAGTACACCCGACCAGAATTTGAACCTTGATCTCTCCATCATTGGCAGTCCTGTCTATTGTGAGAATGATGCGTTGGACCACACGGCCACCAAAGCGGGTCTTTATTTGGGTTCTTCCTTCCCCCTTTTTCCAAACTACATACTTAATTTAAAAATCCAAACAAGCGACACTTTTCAAAATATTCTTCGTATTTATTATAAATATCTGTGTGGGGTTGCTTTGCCTAATTTTATTCTGTGAAAAGAATTGTTTAAAGATATTTTATAATTCAATAGCAATATATGTACTTTAGCAATAACATAGCATACGTATAACTCAAATAGGTAGTAAGACGTGGTGCTAAAATTTTTTTTATTTGAAATAGACCACTAGGCTAAATTCTGGTTTAAATTAGGAGAGATTGCCAGCGCACTTACCTTATTGATGCCAGCCATTGAGGGAAGACTCCAGGGCAAAAACAACATTTAACAAGGATAAAGGGTCCTGAAGTACCCAGGACAAAAGGTTGAAAACAATATTATTAAAGACATCCGGTCTGAATTGTTGAAAAATTATACTGAAAAACATACAAATTTATCTATTAGTAAAAAATTTTTAAAAAAAATCCATATACCCATTTTTATGGACCTATGAGACCTGGGATTAAAAAAAGAGGTCTTTGTTCCAGTTTAAGGAATTTTAGGGACCAAGTATGAGCCCTGACTTAGTGATAGTGGAGTAGAAATTGTTTGTATAGAATACTAAAAAAACAAATACATTTGTAAGACAAACTTTCACTGTCACAGACAACTTCCATCAGGTCAGGAGAGTAGGTAAGTGTGCTGTCTGTCCTTCCTGATTTCAACATCCAACATTTAGTATTTTATAGTGCTCCATTCAGTGGGGTAACATATTAAGCTTGGGCCCCCTTTCCAAGTCATCTAACACCTTAATAAATGTTATAAGAAATAAATTAATTGTCATAAATAATTACTAATTTAGTAATCACACTTTATAATGACTCTTTTAGCCTCGTTTTGTGTTGTCAACATCATCAGTCAGTCATCTTAACTGCATTAAGATAAAAACAAAGAAAATCTGCGCTATTTAAAACCGCATGAAATAAATGAAATAATGCTATAGCTTAGTTATAATTTACAACATTTTATGGTAAACATATCCAACTATCTAAATTGTCAATAATCAGGACAAAAGTGATTTTATTACAATAATTACAGTATTATAATAATTATTATTTCCACCAAATTTTGATTAATTTAAAGTTCCCTTTGGTCCCGCCCACATTGCAGGCCCTGCGGGCCTTGGTGTTACACCATTGGTTCCATTCTACTCTTTGATAGCCGAGTGGTTTCCTCCATATTTGTGGAACCAAACACCATTCGAGTTATCTATCAAAGAGTTGCATTGATAGGTTGGAAACTTTTTTAAAGTGAACTAGACTTAGCTTTTTATAAGGTAATTGTTTTTTGCAGTCCATTAATTGTTATGGTCCTATTTTCTTACAAAGAACCTTCTGAAAGTACTTTATTTTCCTACCAGTTAGGAAAAAAAATTGTCTTTTAGACAATTCTATTAAATAAAATCGGGCTGAGCGGTTTTTTAAGTCTTGAAATAAAAGATGAAAATATTGGCTAAAATGATTTGAGAGTAATTAAAGTAGAAAATAATGCTTAGTAATATATTTTGTGAAGGAGATTGTTTTCTACATTTGAAAAACGAAAAATGTGAAAGTTTTAGATGGTTGTTTTGACGTATTTATATATATTTTTATGTTGTAATTTAAGCACATCTCAACATTTTAATAATAAATATTTGATTATAATGAATCTATTGTATTTTTATTACTTCATAATATGTATGAAATAAAATTTATTAAGAATGTTTTAGATAAATAACTAAAATAAATATGAAAAATTTGTAGGAAATAAGGATCAAATAAGACTACAGACATACTTGCAACCAGGATGCCAGCACTTGTTATATATGAGGGCGGACATACTATGCAACTTTAGCCTTGCGGCAGGGACTTTGAGTCTCCTGTGTAAATAACATTTCTTGACATGTTGGCGTGCAGGTCAAAAGCATGCCTGTCTCCTACGAGTAAAAGACACATATTTACAAACTCTTAAATATTTCAATTCACATGACATCTAGAACAATCTGGTAGTAAGCATAGTCGAGAAGTGGATTGTATAGAAACTTAGAACAATGAAAGACTCGCTTGAAGAATGCTGCTTTATTGAATAAGAAGTTATATCCTTGTAAGCCAGCTTTATTGAATAAGAAGTTATATCCTTATAAGCCAGCTTTCTTTAGAAAGTTATGTCCTTGTAAGCCAGATTTCTTAAATGAATGAGAGGTTATGTCCTTGTAAGCCAGCTTTATTGGGGCTCTATTTACTCTATGATTAAGGTTTACCATCCAACTCTAAACAATTTAACCACCAAAATGAGGACAATACCACAACCAAACTCAACAACCTAGGAGATGTCCATAAACTGTCACCATAACTTTTTTTTTACCTCCTACACCCCTTGTCACAATTCTGTGAGCCCCCTTTTCTAATGTTACATCACAATATCATGCAACCCCACCTATTTAAATAGTATTTTTAACTGTAGAGCCTGTATGGTATCTCTTTTATTGAAACATGTTTGTACATGTTTTCCAAGCTCACCGATCTATATCAATGAGTTAATTGTTTGTTTATACTTGCTGCATTATCTGACCCTCCTCCCTTCGGCATTACAACCAAGACTGGACACATCTTATTCAGGAATATAATTTCAACTAATAAAAAAATAAAATATAATCAAAATCTTAGTATTTTTAGCACTACCTACGTGTTACTACTTGTTCAGGTTATATACATATGTATTAATTATGCTATTGACAGTTATATTTAGAGGAAGTGTACCCACATTTGCATGGAGTGGGAGTGAAAAACCACACTCAGTACATCTGGTCAGGTGTAGATAAGAGACAAGTCAGGTTTGAAGAAGTGGTAGAAAGAGAAGGTTAGGAAGAAAGAAATGAAAAAGGCAAAAGACGGTCTGGAAATAGATCAAAGGTTGGAAACAGCTGGTATAGGCAAAGTGCAGACAATATTTGAATTCACGACACGAACGTGCAAGACGGCCACATTTTTAAGTTCGTGTAGGGTAAATCAGGGCGGCATAATGTTTACCGCGATCAAATACTCGAAAATCCTAAGACACAACTCACCGTTTCTCGTAAACTACTTGGACAATCACAGTCGTTTCTTCAGAATTTGTTATAAAAACCTTAAAAAACATGATATTATTAAAATTCCCATATTACAATTGGTTTGCTTTGAAAAAATTGTTTTCTAATGAAAAAACTATAATGAGGTTTTTACTGCAGACATATTTTCAGCCTGTGTAAAAGTTTTTTCCTAATTGAAATAGATGGGTAGTGTAAGTGTACGAAATGATCATCACGAACTGAATTTTATTTTGATTTAAGATGCATTCCTCTAACACCAATACTTCTCACATTTGATGTGTTTAGTTATGAGCTCTTCACCCACCCCAGGTTTTTGGTAAACTGAAGATTGACAGAAAGCCTAGTCTGTCATTCCGTTCCATTTATTTTTCCTGATCTACTATTACTAGCTTTACAACAGTTATTATTGTGATAAATACTTTAAATCACTTTTGGTTGTCCACTATTTATAATATATTCTACCTTCCTTGTAAATTAGTGGATAGATAGTAGATAGTGAATTGTCAACCTAGGAATTGGATGTTGAGAATTTCAAGTACTGTATTAATTTATTTTATAATTCGTGTGCTGATATCATAAGTGTGTTCAGAAAGTGCACATTAAATATCAATAAAAAAAAGAACTAAAAAAGTTGAACAGGATTTAGTGCGTTATATTAGACAACCCAACTCTTATTATTACTTCCATTATTAAATCACTATTATAATGTCCAGGCTCCCTTCAAGCACAATCAATCGTCAATCGGTGACTGAACAGAATGAAGGACCAATCTATCTAACAAACTTCAGTTTATCAAAAAACTGGCGCGGGTGAAGAGCTCGTAACTAAACACATCAAATTGTGAAAAGTATTGATGTTAGAGGAATGAGTCTTATATTAAAATAAAATTCAGTTCATGAAGATCATTTTGTACACTTATACTACCCATATATCTCAATTGGGAAAAAACTTTTACACAGAGTGAAAATATGTCTGCAGTAAAAACCTCATTATAGTTCTTTCATTAGAAAACAATTTTTTCAGAGCAAACCAATTGGAATATGGGAATTTTAATAATATCAAGTTTTTTAAGGTTTTTATAACAAATTCTAAAAAAACTACTGTGATTGTCCAAGTAGTTAACGAGAAACGGTGCGTTATGTTTTAGGATTTTCGAGTATTTAATTGTGGTAAACATGATGCCGCTTGGATTTTCCCTGCAAGAACTTACTAAGTCATCACGAGTCACGCCACCAGTACTAGCGCACATAACCTATAAGAACAGTGATGATAACACGATAATCCCGACTTTTTCTCTAATTTACCCTGATCATTTCCTAAAATTCCTCACTCAAAAGTATGTCACACCCTTCTTCTGCCCCCTCCTCCCTATTTTTATGAATAATAATGAGTTTTAAAATTTAAATACTAAACATGTTCTTTATTTTGATTAACACGGTCTACTAGGAATTAGAAAACATATTATGCAAATAAAAAAAAAGTTTGATTCACATTGTAATTTACCAATTATTATATTTCATTATTTTGAGTAAAACAACCTTTTTCTGGCTTTTGTTGTTGTTTTAATTTACTAAATTGTTGACTTATTCCTTACCATTTCTAATTCCTGGCTAATTCCAGTTTTCCCAGATGGTAGACACACTGTTGGAATATTAAACACAAGTCAGTGATTAAATATTTCCTCTTAGAAACGGAAGCAACAATGTGTACAACATAACAGTCTTACCAGTCTCTGGACTGGGATCGTAGATTGTGAACAAGAAAGGCTGGAGGAGGCATCAAGCAGTTACCCAAGAAACAAGAATAAGGGTGTGAAAGTTGAGCGAGGTCTTTAAAACAAAGGGCCGTATGCAAGGAGTCTAAATAGATGCTATTTAATGCTCAGTGGTAGTGGGGTCAACTTTCTTGTTAAAACAAAGGGCTGTTTGCAAGACCGAGTCTGAATAACTACTAAGTGAATGTTCAGTGGTAGTGGGGTCAACTTTCTTGTTAAAACAAAGGGCTGTTTGCAAGACCGAGTCTGAATAGCTACTAAGTGAATGTTCAGTGGTAGTGGGGTCAAATTTCCTGTTAAAACAAAGGGTTGTATGCAAGGAGTCTGAATAGATGCTATTGAATGCTCACTGGTAGTGGGGTTGACTTTTTTTTGTCAAAACAAGTTGCACAGATGTTTTTTACAAGAAACAGCATAACATGAGTAACTTAGTGCTTTAGTCTAGTTCCGACCACATTTAGTGAGGCTAAATGTTCACTGATACTTACACATTGCTTACTTCGTTGGCCCAATTACCTTTGTGTTTAAATGTGTGCAACTACGTTTACTATAGAAGACAAAAGAAAGGAAGAAATAGGATGTCAAATTATGCGTTGGATTCTTCCCAAATTTTTTCTTATCTGCTTAGGTGGGCTTTTCACTCAATAGTTTATATTTATTTATTTTTATCAATTATCATTTTTGTATGATCATAAACTCTTATAAAACAAATCCAGTTCAATTTAAAAGTAAAACTTTTTCTTTATTGTAATAATACAAATAAAATATGTACAACAATAAAATGTGCCTATCACAAACCAACCATATTCAGTATTCATATATCACACAAAATACTCTAGTAATAAAAAATACTTTTGTTTTCAATACTTAGTTCAGATTTCTGTTTGTAGGGAGCACATGCTTTAATTTGCATCTGAATTCACACAAATATCGACATAGTTTATTTATTTTGGCACAAGAGGAAATAAAAAAATAGTTTATTTCATGGCAAGTTTACTAGAAATTTGTTAGTCCTATTTTTTTAAAACTGTATAATATATATAAAAAGGACAGAGTTTGCCTAAAACGCAATAGGCATATTGTTCACCGCAATTCTTGACAAGGACAGCATACGTACTCCATTGACGAGTTGAGGATTCGACAGGCAGTTTTCGTAGAAATCAGTGTATTTTCATTTTACTACACAGTATCGAGCATCTCGGACAAAACATTTAAAAAATTAAAATCATAGCTTGGGGCAAAATCCCCAAATATTTCTATTAATCTGGACTCGTTTAGATAAAAAAAGTTACAAAAAATTGGACGATTGTTTAAACCAAATCCCTGTAATGGTTTGTCAGCATGTTCCTGATTTAGAAGGCAGTTGCTAGTCTAGTTTCGGTCGTCGGCGGAGGGATAGGGTTCGTCACTAGCCGCAGCCTCCAAGTTGGACCGAGTTGTCTTAAGAATGTGATTGGTCTTGTGGATCTGTCTGCAGATGGCTCTCTCCATCTGTTTCTTTCTTTGGTTGGCAACAGTTAGTTGCGCAAGTGTTTCCTCGAGTGTGCGACGTGTGCGCAACAGACGACGCTTTAGCTCCATGTTCTCCTGCTCCAGGCAAGGCTGGTCCTTGGCTTCCCCTGAAATAGACGCAAACCTCTTCAATAATGAAAGGACAGGTTTGATCCTGTTGTGACAGTGACCAGTGTTGTTATCTGCTGTGATAGTGACCAGTGTTGTTACCTGTAGTGATAATGACCAGTATTGTTACACGTAGTGACAGTGACCAGTGTTGTTACCCATAGTGACAGTGACCAGTGTTGTTACCGGTAGTGACAGTGACCAGTGTTGTTACCGGTAGTGACAGTGACCAGTGTTATTACCCGTAGTGACAGTGACCAGTGTTGTTACCCGTAGTGACAGTGACCAGTGTTGTTACCGGTAGTGAAAGTGACCAGTGTTGTTACCCGTAGTGACAGTGACCAGTGTTGTTACCGGTAGTGACAGTGACCAGTGTTGTTACCGGTAGTGACAGTGACCAGTGTTGTTACCCGTAGTGACAGTGACCAGTGTTGTTACCGGTAGTGACAGTAACCAGTGTTGTTACCGGTAGTGACAGTAACCAGTGTTGTTACCCGTAGTGACAGTGACCAGTGTTGTTACCCGTAGTGATAGTGACCAGTGTTGTACCTGTATGTGACAGTGACCAGTGTTGTTACCGGTAGTGACAGTGACCAGTGTTGTTACCCGTAGTGACAGTGACCAGTGTTGTTACCCGTAGTGATAGTGACCAGTGTTGTACCCGTAGTGACAGTGACCAGTGTTGTTACCCGTAGTGACAGTGACCAGTGTTGTTACCCGTAGTGATAGTGACCAGTGTTATACCCGTAGTGACAGTGACCAGTGTTGTTACCGGTAGTGACAGTGACCAGTGTTGTACCCGTAGTGACAGTGACCAGTGTTGTTACCCGTAGTGATAGTGACTAGTATTATTACCCGTAGTGACAGTGACCAGCTGTATTCGGCCAGTGTTGTTAGGAGCCTCTAGACTGGAGAATCTCCCAGGGTCACTCTCAATACCCAGATCTGGAGAGGAGTTGTTCAAGGTGCGAGGGACCCCAGCTGGTACAGTCACCCACAATCTACTACTGCAGGTCTGCAACACAAACATCCAGGGGGCTCTTTACAGGATAGTAAATGTGTTATTTTATCTCACTTTTTACATTTACAGGAAGGTACAGGAAAGGTGGATAAAAACAAATAAAGGGTATAAACACAATATGGCTTTTACAATGAATAGAACACAGTTCACACTCTACACGGCTCTCACTGGACAAAGAGGTAAAGCTGGATAGAGGTAATGGCTTGATATTGAATAAAATTGATCGTTTCCGCCCAATCCCCATAGGTTTCTTCTTATCGGAACTAAAGAAAGCGTTAAACGCGCTACAGATTTGTGCTTTTTTATTTTTATGTATTTATATTCCTATATATTGTACTTTCTTTGCTATATAACAACACATGCCTCAAAAATAGAAAAGAGATTTCTTTAAAAAGATATTTTATGTGATTTAGGGACTTTTGCATTCTGTCGTACATAATTATAATGAACAGACTTTGTCACTTTGGAAGATGCCATCTTGTAACAAAATAGTGAACTATTTGTAAATATGTGTTAATATTTTGTATTTATGCTTCATTTTATAAAATTCTATTGTATTTATTTAAAACATTTCAAAGCCATTTACAAAATAACATTTTTATTTAACCTCACACCAAACAAGTATTTTAAGTCCTACTATAATGATTTGGTTCGTAATGTCCCGTGTACCTGCGTAAAAACGGCCTCATATTCCTGGTCCTCTGACACGTAGTCAGACATCTCACTGCGCTGACGACTCAGGATAGGCTGAGACGTTGACCTAGGATCTTTCAACTCCAAGGAACTGGCTTCGTCTCCCACCATCTCCAGACCAGAGGATTGACTGCATGCCTTCGTCAGGCCTAAACAACAAAAAATCTTGTGAGTTGTAGCGTCTCACTGCTCGTCTAGGTTAGTCATATTTATGCTAATGTTTTAGGGATGAAGAAGGTTGAATTTTCATGGCTCTATATTATGAAAACCATTTAGGAAAAATCGTCCTCAGTTCACCCAGCTAAGATTTGAACTCAAGTCCCCTCATCATTGGCAGTACAGTCTATTGTGAAAGTGACGTCTGGCTTGGACCATTCTACCACTCAACGACCAAGGGCAATGTAGACCCAGGGACACAATTTCAAAATAACACATATTAATTAAATTTGTTGAATGTAAGACCTAAATCTGCAACAATTAGTAAATGGAGGGAATTATTGTTCAAAAAGAACAATGGGTTAATGATTGTTAAAAGGAGGAGAAATAACCAGCCTGATCACCTGGGTAGTGATGGCAATGTGGTGTGTCAATTATTACATCACTATCCAGTTAAGTGGGTGTGCTCACTGGGGTGGGGGAAGTTTATTAAAAGTTAGTAGCCCCAGATTTGAATGTCTCGAGAGTTTGGCTGGTTCAGAACTTAGCAAGTAGTTACCCGAGGTACAGTCACTGCCCATTTTAGGACTAAGTTAAGATAGTGAGTAGTTACCTGAGGTATAGACAGTGCCCGTCTCAGAACTAAGTTAAGATATAGAGTAGTTTCCCGAGGTATAGACACTGCCCGTCTCAGAACTAAGTTAAGATAAAGAGTAGTTTCCCGAGGTATAGACACTGCCCGTCTCAGGACTAAGTTAAGATAGTGAGTAGTTTCCCGAGGTACAGTCACTGCCCATCTCAGGACTAAGTTAAGATAGTGAGTAGTGACCCAAGGTATACACACAGCCTGTCTCAGGACTAAGTTAAGATAGTGAGTAGTGACCCAAGGTATAGACACTGCCCGTCTCAGGACTAAGTTAAGATAGCGAGTAGTTACCTGAGGCAGAGTCACTGCCAGTCTCAGGACTAAGTTAAGATAGTGAATAGTTACCCGAGGTACAGACACTGCCTGTCTCAGAACTAAGTTAAGATAGTGAGTAGTGACCCGAGGTATAGAAACTGCCCTGTCTCAGGACTAAGTTAAGATAGTGAGTAGTGACCCGAGGTATAGACACTGCCCGTCTCAGGACTAAGTTAAGATAGTGAATAGTTACCCGAGGTACAGTCACTGCCAGTCTCAGAATGTCTGGAAGACCTCATTCTCAGTCGGTTCATATTCTTCTCCAGTTCCAGATTGGCTGCCTCGTAATCCCCCAATCTCTTCTCAAGCTGGGCCTTTTGCTGTTTCAAGATGGACACCTGGAACAATCATACTACCCCTACAAGCAGACCACCTGGAACAATCATACCACCCCTACAAGCAGACCCCCAGTAGAACACTCGGAACGAATGTTTGTAGGGTAGATATACCCAAAACCCCCAAAATGTCAGATATCCTCACACCTTGAATTAATCAATAAAAGATAATCTTGGGACAAGATCCTGATTCGATTCCTGTGTAAATGATGTTGATACTATTCGACAAATGAACAGTAGTAAATTAGTTTATAATAATAATAATAATAATAATAATAATAATAATAATAATAATAATAATAATAATAATAATAATAATAATAATTTCAATTTCAATTTCAATTTCCTTTATTATAGTGCCGACCAACAGTCGTAAGACCTATAACAGGCCAGCACTGAAAAGCACACAAGTACATACCCTACAATACATACATTTACATAAGAAAACATGATAGACAAAAAATGGCCAAATAATGCCATATACCGATAAACAACCACGAGACAAAAAAGTAGTTAATAATGATAAGAATAAAAAGTAACATTAAAAATAAATAACCAAATAGTGGTTAAAAGCAGTAACATTATGCAAAAAATAGATCAGAATATTGTAAACTTAAACAATGTAAACTTAAATAGTATTAAATAATATAGGCAGAACCTCTACAAGATAAATTATTGATACGGGATATCCTTAAATAACTCTCTGAGTTTAGCTTTCCTTTTATGATAAAAGTCGAATTCGACAAATCTAGAATTGGCACTATGGATACAACGACCTATAGGGCTTACCTTGTAAGAGCTATTAAGAAAAAATAATTTTTGATTACGAGAAGCCCGAGAAGGGATAAGAACGCCTACATGATCAAGGGCAAATTTGCAAGAAATTATGTTATTGAAAATATTAAAAACAAAAAGGGCATCACAATAAAGTCTACGCGAGAAGAGAGTTTGGAGCCCTAATAGGTTTCGAATTCTATCATAATCATAATAAATCCGGTTACTAAAGTATTTATCATAGCATGCAGCAACAAATTTTCTTTGAACGTTTTCTAACCTAAGAGAGTCAGTTAAGGTAATGGAATTCCAAGCAACAGTAGCATATTCTAACTTAGATCTAACCAGGGCATAATACAGACATAAAAAACAGTCAACTTTCTTAAATGATGAAGTAATAAATTTAATAAGCCCAAGTAGTTTCAATGACTGGGAAATGACATGGTCAACATGATAGTGGAAATAAAGTTTGTTATCCAGGAGGACACCAAGATCATTAATACAAAGGGTGCGAACTATGTTGTCACTGCCCAATTTATAAGTAAAAAAGAAAGGATTAGTTTTCCTAGTGAAAGATATAGATTTGGTCTTAGATTTATTGATAGACATTCCATTTTCCAAAGACCATTGTAGAATACCATTTACATCATTTTGTAAATCTATACAATCTGCAATTGAATTGATAGTTTTAAATAATTTTACATCATCAGCAAAGAGTAAATAACTAGAAGAGTTCAAATATTTACCAATGTCATCAATAAATACATTAAAGAGAAGAGGACCTAAATTAGACCCCTGTGGTATGCCACAGGGTGCTAAAAATGTATTTGAGCTGTGTGAATCAATTTTAATAATGAATGATCTTTCATGCAAATAACTGCTGAACCAATTTACATATGAGTGAGAAAGTCCAAAATTACCAAGTTTAGAGAGAATAATACTATGCTGACATAAGTCAAATGCCTTATTTTGGTCAAAATAAATAGCATCAACCTGACCTTGGGCAGAGACTTGAGGGGCAACATGCCCAAGAAATTCTACTAAATTAGTGACAGTAGATTTATTTTTTATAAAGCCATGTTGATTATCTGAAATTTATTTTTAAGGTGGTGGAAAGTATGATCGTGTATGATTTTCTCGAATACTTTGGATAAAGTGTTTAAGAGAGAAATGGGTCTATAATTACAAATATTTGTATGACAACAGATTGTTTCAATGTAAGAGGAAAAGTTTCATTTGACGAGTTAATTTTAAAGATATAGGCTAACAAAGGGCTGAAAATGCTGGCACAGCCTTTAACAATAAAACTTGGAATTCCATCTATCTCGGCACATCTAGAAGAACTCAATTTTTTTTATAGCATGAGCAACATCCAAGGGTGTAATGTGGCATGGATACAAGGGCGCACTAGTTTCAATAAAGGGCAGGGTAAGGCAGGAAAGGCTGAATTATAAACGGAATGAATGTAGGTCCCAAACTCATTAGCAATTAATAAAGGATCCGCTATAATCTTGCCATTAATATCTAGGTTAGACGGGAAAACTTTATCCACACGATTATTTTTTAACAAATTTCCAAAATTCTTTAGGCTTGCATTTAAGACTATTTTCTATTGAGTTCATCCAATTGGCTCTGTCTATAATCAAAGTAGTTTTAACTGATTTACGAAAGTGAAAAAAATGTGAATAGAATACACGATTATTTGTTAGTTTAAACTCTTTGAAAAAATGTTTTTGCTCCCCCCCTAATATAGTATTTAAGAGTATAAGAAAACCAATTCGGATATTTGGATGAATTAAGAATAATAATTTGAGGAATATGCGTTTTGATTTTCCTTTGGACTAAATTGGTAAAATTATCTACAGCCAAATTAACATCCGTAGTAGAATAAACACAAGACCAATCAGCAGTGGCCAGGTCATTGTAAAGATTAAGGTAATCACCACCTGCATAAATCAATATATGTAATAATAATAATAATAATAATTATTATTATTTCAATTTCAATTTCAATTTCCTTTATTATAGTGCTGACCAACAGTCGTAAGACCTATAACAGGCCAGCACTGAAAAGAACACAAGTACATACCCTACAATACATACATTTACATGAGAAAACAATAATAATAATAATAATAATAATAATAATAATAATAAATCTACCAACAACAGTTACAAATCTTCAACAATAAAAATATATTTCTGATCAATTGTGTTAAACAGAAAGCTAAAAGTATATTTGCGTTAAATTTCAGCCATTCTCTTTTGTTATGTACATTACTAATTAACGTCTGCAAGACAAAGATCAACAGTGATTTAATTATTTGTTGTGATAACTTAATTTAACAGATTAGAAAGAAGAAGCATTTCAAATAATTTTGTTGTAAAACATTTACCATATGATATTAAATGTATAAAGTTTAGATATATAGATAGGCGTGGCGTAATTTTTCCCCTAGGATAAAACAACTTTTTTGTCTTTGGAAATATGTCATGTATTAAATTTGATTTTGAATGGAAGTAGTGGACTTAGCACAGCTCTAAATATGTTTATTGAACATGACCTGTGTTGGAGTGTGTTAAGCTGTACAGCTGCTCCACACTAAACTATATGTACAGCTGCTCCACACTAAACTATATGTACAGCTGCTCCACTCACTTGTATGTACCGCTGCTCCATACTCACCTGTCTGTACAGCTGCTCCACACTCACTTGTATGTACCGCTGCTCCACACTAACCTGTATGTACAGCTGCTTCGCACTAACCTGTCTGTACCGCTGCTCCAAACTAACCTGTATGTACAGCCGCTCCGCACTAACCTGTATGTACAGCTGCTTCGCACTAACCTGTATGTACAGCCGCTCCACACTAACCTGTGTGTACAGTCGTTCCACACTCACCTGTGTGTACAGCCGCTCCACACTAACCTGTCTGTACAGCCGCTCCGCACTAACCTATATGTACAGCTGCTCCACACTAACCTGTATGTACAGCTGCTTCGCACTAACCTGTATTTACAGCTGCTTCGCACTAACCTGTCTGTACCGCTGCTCCACACTAACCTGTATGTACAGCCGCTCCGCACTAACCTGTATGTACAGCTGCTTCGCACTAACCTGTATGTACAGCTGCTTCGCACTAACCTGTCTGTACCGCTGCTCCACACTAACCTGTATGTACAGCCGCTCTGCACTAACCTGTATGTACAGCTGCTCCCCACTAACCTATATGTACAGCTGCTCTGCACTAACCTATATGTACAGCTGCTCCACACTCACCTGTCTGTACAGCTGCTCCACATCCCGCTCCAGACCTCTCTTCTCTCTGGACATCTCAGTCCCTCGACCTTCCAGCCTGCGCACATCTTGTTCCAGACGCAACTTTTCACTGGACAGCCTTGTACGCTCGAGTGCAGTCTGAGAAGTCTCCAGAGCTAACTGGTTTAACCTTTTCTCCAGTTCAGACTGGCGCTCACAGGACTCTCTTTCGGTGTTGGCGAGCTTACGATGGAGCTCCCTCTCTTGGAGCTGTGACACAAAAAATCACACAGTGACTCGCCTTCCTGGAGCTTAGTGAGCAACACTCAATACTACTCCTCCTAGTAGATGTTCCTCATGATTTGTGTGACCTTGAAGTCCAACAACCTCGAAGCTTCATTGATTCATTAAAAAATGGTTATCCCCAAACTTAACCAACCACACAAAATATATATATATATATATATATATGTTCCGAAAAGCAGTATTAGAGCTCTAAAACAAATATAAAAAAAAAAGTATTTTTTTTAGGGTTTAAATTTTGTTACTACTAATTTTACTATACAAACGGGAATGATAGGTGCGATTAGAAATTTAACATAATAGATTACACAAAACAAGTGGTTTTAATTTTTACAGATTTATTTTAAATTAAATACACAGCCGCTATTATATATATAATTAGAAAAAAAAAATGACTGTTCATTTTAGAAGCAACCCTTCAGTCATTCCATGTTTTCATCATATTCAATGCCTCTAGACCTTTCCTTACTCTTATAGTCTATGGCAGAATGCCATCCTGAAACAAGCCACAATTCAATATACTTGGAGGGATTAAATAAACAAAGAGGGGGTCCATTGATTCTTATAAATAAAAGACCAGATAAGGTTGTTCTCTTAAAAGATGTTCTTAGTGATGTCATAATCCAATTAATCTGGGAGAAGCCCCTCTCACATTCACTGGAAGATATAGCAACTGACTTGATTATATTCTTAGATACAACAAGAATGTCCGGAAACTCCCAATTAATTGTCTTTGATTGAGTTTGAACTTGGCAGCAAACTTCTTCATTTCATTTTCCCAATAAGTTATTTGCACATTTTTGGACCAGTTTTTTTTATGTCTATTACTTTTATCAAGTTAACAATCTCCAAATCTTTTTCACTCTGAAGTCTCTTCTCAATTGATTGTTTCAATGATTTGTAGAACTTCTCAGGATCTAAAGGATCATTACTCTTGTGTCCTTCCCTTTTATGAAGAGGAGCTCCCAAAGAATTAAAATTTTGTACTGCTTCTAGGGTTGTGGTATGATAAGTACCTGGTACTAATTTTCTACTTTCAAATACAGAAACCATTAATTTCAATTTTTCGTTTGCAAAGCCTAGCTCAGCTCATTTCTTTTAACACATCGCACATCAAGCCAAGATCTAAAATGAAGTTTGCATCAGTAATTTTTATTCCATGATACACCTTGTAGCGAGAGAAAACAAGACTGCATGTTTGGGAACGTATGTCATTGTTGGGCACATAAACTATTGTTCATATAAGTAGCTAATTTTTAAATAAAACACCGCGCTTATGTATAATTCATTCACGATAGGTCTTTACCTGGATGACAGTTCAAAAATCATATGTTTAGGTTTTAGGTTACCAACACTTGTAAAAGAACACTGTTTTGTTATGAATGTTAAGTTTTTTAATTACATGTTATATTTTACATTTAAAATAACTTAAACTTAAGTTTTCTCACATTATTTCATTACTTT